>CM060667.1:26739310-27044310 GCA_030686955.1 Odontamblyopus rebecca
ATAAACTTGTTTTATAACCTTTCCAGACCACTAATGAGTGAGCCAGGCAGAGCATTTTGTTTGTTAGACTCGTGGGTATGTTGTAAGATGGGTTAGAAAGTGGTGTTAAGATTCTTCAGTGTGCAAATTGGCATTTTACATGGAAGTTAAGAACTTGCCCAATTCACTACATTACCTTGACAGACTCACTACCACAGTGAGATCTCCGTCTAGGCAACACTGATCTGTGTCATTTTTTTGGCTTCTGACAGTATTCAACCACCTCTAGCAATGGACTTTAGCTTCAAACGTGCCGGAGTTCTCCTTTAAAATTCATCCTAGATCTTAATATTTTCTACAATAAATCTGCTTTTCTTTTCTTTGAATCCAAACATATTTCATTGAAAATGCTCTCTGGTATTACAGCTATAATGATAATTTAATTAATGAACCTGGCACATCTGACCATAACCTCACAGGCTGTACAGTAATGTGAATTATTATGGACAAAATCAAACTGTCTGTAATCTTCACATCGATTTCCCAGACATGGATTACTAATATTTATCCTGTGTATAGCCCCGTGTGATTCCCACCCAAAGACACAAAAATGCAAGCTGTGGACTTGTTGTTATGATAAACGTCAGAGTCCAAACGCACATGTGGCTGATTGGAGCAGGATGTTTGGACAGACCTTTTTCAGGATGAGAGGCAGAGGGCTGTGCTCTGGGGGCTGTTGCTCTGGGCTATGGCTGCTCTGGGACGCTTCACACATGAGCGGACCAGACGCACTGCTCATCAGAACAGACACTGCTGCAGCCACCTGCACCAGCAGCCACAGCAAGCCTGAGAGGGCAACAAACCACTGTCTTAAACTCTACAAAGAATGCTTAATGGACAGAACACAAAACACACACAAAATAAAGAAATATGTACGATAAGCCCACACAAGACAATGCTCCTCTCAAGTGAGCTGCTCAAGTTCCCTCAAATCAAATCACTCAAGGCTTTTGTTTGAAAAGAAGATGAGAAGATTTAATTTGTGACCTTCAAGCATCAGTATGAATACTCTTCGAAAGACTTGAAAATGTAGTGCAAAATGTTTTCAGTCAGATTAATTAATGTTAATGAATAAATTATTGTTTCACTATTTCTCATTAAACAGCCTTTCAAACACTTGAACCTAAATTCAACGGATTTAGAATTTTTATCCTTTATACTAAATAATACTTATGTTGGTACATAACAGCAGAACAATATTTCATTCTCCTGGCAACTTCCTTGATTTTGTCAATGTTTCAGAAAGCACTGTTTCAATTGCATGTAAGCCCAAATAGAGACCAGATCAACTAGCAGAAGATTAAACCCCATAAACCTATGAGCACAGTGTGGTTATTTGGTACAGGACTTGACTCTTACCAGTGCAATTGGTGATGAGGATAGTGGAGCTGGCACAGGTTAAGGTTTGAAGCAGCAGAATACAAATTCTGTCCCTGATGGAGACAGGTACAGCTGCAGAGGTCGTCCCAAACAGCTTGATCCACACAAATATTATAGAAGCCTTCAGGTCTTCATCTGGAGAGAGCAGGGTTGAGCACAAGAGATACAGCAAGGGCACTACAGGAAAGAGAAAATAATTACACATATCTTCAGTAATAACAAACTACAAGACATGCACTGACATTGTATTTGGAAGAGCTGTTCACACTATGACAGTTTTCATCCATCCATCTTCTCCCGCTTAATCCGGCTGGGTCGCGGGGGCAGCGTGCTGCCCAATACTCATAGCACCTGACCCCCCCTTTGAACCCCTCTGCAGGTGGTGAGCCCACAGGAGGGTGGACAACATGGTCCTTGATGTTAGTTCATAGGGATCCGGGCATGTTTTGGGTTGATGAGGGAAACCGGAGTACCCGGAGGAAACCCATCCAGACACGGGGAGAACATGCAAACTCCACACAGAAAGGCCCGGGCGACCCGGGGATCGAACCCGCAACCTTCTTGCTGTGAGGCCTGAGTGTTGCCACTCAGCCTCCGTGCCGCCATTATGACAGTTTTAAATTACCTAATTTACTTGGGAGAAAAACAAAGTGCAGTGGAGAAAACACAGGTAAACAGTTAATGTCATGACAGCTGAGAGGCAGAAGAACTAAAACAGAGTAAATGGAATGAGGAGTACAGGCAGAAACAGGCCTCGCTGCTTTGTGAGCCACATCAAAACACCATGTGAGCTCCCAGAAGCTCCCAGACATGTTTGATTAAACCAAAATATATGAGGCGGCAAAGATGAGAGCCAGGGACACTGAGCAGAGATGATGGAGGATGGACCAGAGGATAAGAGGACTGCAAAAACAACTGGTGAAAATACCACTATTTTTTAAGCATGGGGACCCGCACCCTTGGCTCTACAACAAAAACACATTTAACCATTTTATTTTGCTTTCTTGTGTCAGAGAAAAGCAATGGCACATATCCTTGTTTATTATTCTGCCAGCCGCTGTGATCTTGCACTCTCATCTGTGATCTGCTTTGCTTCAGCAAGCTTAACTCAAACTTTCTCTGTCTGGTTCTTCTAGCCATTTCCACAGACTTTTGATATGGATTTATATCTTTCAAACCAAAGAACCAAAGACAAAAATATTAGCTTTTCATTTTAGAATGCCTTTTTCCATAAATGCTTTGAAAAATCATAGTAGTAAAGGATATGGTGAGACTGTTAACGGAGTGACAAAATGCCCAAAGTATTTGTACAGTATTTGTAGGTAAGGTAAGGTATTTATTTTCTTTCCTCTGTTACTTCTGCACTTTCCTATTAATATTTTCTTTTTAAAGAAATTTTTAAGTAGGAAGGGTCCATAAGCAAAATTAAAATGGTTTAAAAGTCTAAAATAAAAAACCACATGGGTTCAGGTCAGTTCAGCAGTATAAAGCCAAAGACAGAATGTGACATGTGCTTTAAGCTGTGTTGTGAAGTGTTGCTGTTGTCATTAGTCCAAACAGCCCCATAGAGAGTTGTTGATTGACAGCAACGGACAGAGCCACACAGTCAATAATGGTAGCCCACATCTTACATCAGCACTGCATTGGCTAATTCCAGAAAAGCCTCTGAAATCTACAGAATACGTGGGAGAACACAAAGCAACGTAAAATAACTAGCACAAACACAACACGACGCCTCACCTAAATACACACCCTCATGACATTGATTAATGGCACCCATTATTCAAAAGAGTAATAGTTCAGTAAGCAGACAGACAACATGCACGTGGTAGAGAAGCAGAGACAGAATCACTTACCTAATGGCAGTGTTTTTATATGTTTCGTAAGAAATATGGAAATTAGTTATGAGAGAAGAAGAGAGAATTTTAAGTCAGAGAAAAGTCTGAATGGAGCATGTCATAGATTTGTAGACGGTTGTTGGAGTGTAGTTTTTGGAACTATCCATGGGTCCTCAAAATGTTGCATATAACAGGAAGCTGAAATCCATGAATACACTGATTAACATGTACGGATGAGTGGTGGTCCTAACTTCCATGGTAGCTTGGGCAGACACTCCAGCACCCCTTCGCCAAAATGCCAAAAAATTGGCAGGTTATAAAAAGCCATTATAACAATCAAACAATGCTTGATTGGTATAATCATCAATAATACTGTCTTATTTCAAAACAACATGTATTTGTGATACATTTATGGTTTTACCTCTCAGCAAGTAAAAAATATTGCAAATACATTCTCTATCTTTTAGTTTAAGATGTAAATTGTCTTACCATACTGAGTCACAAGCACATTGGCAATGTTAGGGACTGCTTCCAACAATCGCCCAAGGAAATTAAATGTTGATAACCAACCCTTGGCATTGAATGGACCACTTAACTGGAAAATACAAAAAGAATGCACACTATAGACACAATCAACAATATTTAGCCAATAATGAGACTGTTATAAATGATCATATCTAATGAAAATAGACAAGTAAAAATGAGGCAAAATCTATACAGCCACTGCTTCAGCCTGATGAATTGTGTAGGATTATAAAGGCAGTAGAACAGGCATGAAAAATGAGGCTCGCAAATGTTGACTTTTATATAAGAATTGGAGTGCAATAAATCTAAATGCTGAAGGGATTTAACACCAACATAATGAATAGATTTATTTTCAGCTCAGCCATACTGTGTGTTTTGGCTAGTATGACTAATTTATTTGGATGAGTTCTAATCAGGCTCTATTCTATCAAATAAATGAGTCGTATCTGCTCCTCTGTCATCAGCACCCCAGCATAGACACAACTGTTATTTTCTACCTCAAGCATCATCTGCTCAACAGGCTTTTGAGGCCCACCCTTTGAGAGAAGCACCAGTGAGAGGCAGGAAAGCCCACCTGTTTGAGGCTTGGACGAGGATGTTATTTACACTTATATACACATTAGAGGGGTGACGTCTATAGCTGCATAGACACTGGTGCAGCAGTGGTACTGTATGAAAGGACAGAGCATGTGTATGGCTGGTTAACACATATATAAAATGTAATGAAATTCCAACGAAATACAGAAAATGTAAGTATTATTACACAGTTGTAGATTATTTTTTAGTTTGGGTGGGATGTAAGAAGTGGTGAAAGTTTACTGGCCTATTTTGTTGTTTGTAATCCCGATTAAGTGACTGTTCACTGTTGTGGTTATGATGCAGATCTATATACAAGTGCTGTTTAAAAATATGTCTTACCTGTTTGTGTATCTCATCTAAGACAAAGCGAAAGGGTGGTTCACTCTGCATCTCTAAGAGCAACTGGAGCAGCACTGCTTCATCAAGGTGTGTGTGCAACAAGAAAGAAAACTGAAATGTAAAGTGTTCTTTTGGCCAATTTCATAATTTTTCATTTATTCTTTACACTCTTTACACTCCTCAGTGTGCCAGCACAGGGTGTTTATATACCTGAGAAATAGTGACTAAATTACGCACACTGTTTTACAATCAAATACAATATTTTAAGATGTAAGATGGGGAAAAAAGCAGTGCTAATGTAGCCAAAAGTATTCTTTAAAAAAAAAAAGCATCTTATTGGACCATTCAGCTCAAACTATTCCATTCCATTATCCATAAACTATTAAAAAGATCCCTGGGGCATATTAGAAATTCATAGTCTGTCTACTATTTGCTCTTTCATAACATTTCATAACTTACCAATGAGATAGACAGTGCAGCTTGTTTGCTATTAAAGGGTAAATCTTTGTTTAGCAGGCAGCTAATAAAAAAGTTTTCTGAGTATAAAAAGTTAAAAGTTCTGTCTATGTTTCTAACATGCATATTTCCTTCACCTTGGTCAACCTTTTCCAAAGTAGATGTGTCCTCTGTGGTCTGAAGCATCCCTGAAGAAAGAGGAAAGGCGGGTTATGCCACAAGCTCTGCATGCCTACAGCAAGTTAAGTTCAGATATAACTGGAAGATGAAAATAAGGATGGCAGGTTAGCCTAAATGATATGATAACAATAGTAGTTAAAGTAAGAGTGGAAAGACCTGTTCCACTCTACTCAACGGTGTTTTTAACACTAATTTTGTGTGGTAGTGACTGACTACAGATACAGATTTTGTACAAATAGCGCATTAAAAAATGAATTTTATCCTCCTGACTCTAAACATGATTGTTTCATAAGTACCACCACGAACAAAGCTGAGCAGGTAATGGTGAGATAAAAGGCATATCTTTTATTAGATTAGGTCTTTATTGGCGCATGGTGCTGCTTAGTTCAACAAAACCATCCCACGAGCAGTGCACAGACCCCTTTAATGTTCTACCAGGGTAGTTAGCACTTGAAAGAGATTACCATTTGCCACACAACTCTAATTTGATTAGCACACTAATGGTTTGGACTTAAAGCTTCAAGCTGCAATAACCACATTAAATGTGTCCATTGAGAAGAACTTCAGACTTTTAATAAACCTTCCTATTTACCTCGACCTCTTCAAGTTTCAAGTTTTGCCTTATTGTGGTTGCTGACAGAAAATGAATAAAGTAAATGGCTAGGAAACTAACTGAGCAATGGTCTTGAAAATGACCTTGTAATGCACTGCATTCATATGTTCCTATTTTTATGTCACATTGTCACCCACAAGACTGACCTTTGAGATTACTGGAGAACATGTATATCTTTTTATGGTATGTCTGAGTTTCTCACCAAGTAGAGAAGCTATAAAACGCAATGAGACTCGTTGGTCTTGTCGAAGCAGTTCCTTTAAGGCCCCCGGAGAGCACTTCAATACTCCACTGACTCCAGACAGGGCATAGGACTTTCTCACAGACTGCGGAAAAAGGAGCAAAGGGAAGATTATGAAATTTGATACCAAATTCATACATCTATTAAACTAAAGGGGTGCATATACACACCGTACAGTGTAACAAAAAATCCATTCATTAGCAATATTTACTGGCGCCTTCAGCAATAACGTAACGTGTTTTATGCGTTCCAACTCCAAAAGCCTAATGACTAAGAATATTGTTGCTATTTATCCAGCATGCTACATCCCATTAGTTGTGGCAGTCTCATAGTGATAGGTAATAGCACTATTATGCAGATGTGTTAACCCTTACCGCTACATCCTCACTCTCCATCATCTCCACCACGCACAGCACACACAGCATCAACCCGCCGCCTTCAGCGGGACCCAGGCGGCCACACCACTGAGCCTCATGTCTGAAGTGAATCTTAGCACAGACAATGTCCCCGCCAGACATTTTGTCAGTAAATAAATCTGTCAGAAAAAAAGTAACGCAAAGCAATTACGGAAGCGTAAAAAGAGCATGACCTAGCAATAACTAACAGCTAACTTCGGCTATAGCACTGTAACGGTATTAGATTTATAATTTACTTATGTTTCAGCCTTTGCTTTTTAAATAAACTCTAAGTCATGTTACTTACAAATCACAATATAGAAGTTATTTTCTGCTACAGTTGTAATCTAACTTTCAGCGTTTAGCGTCTTTTGGCTAATAATAATCACGTGACGTAGCCAATCAGTTTGACTCTTAACTTGGCAGTGTAATATTTATGTATTTAGCCATGTTTACTTAATCAAATTTAAACTTATGCCTGTCCATCTTAAAATACAAAAAAATAAATTTTATAATGAATTCTGAAAAGTCAGCTGAATAAAAATGATCGGCGCATGTTCGGTCATCAGCCACTTAAGGGCCACATGGACTGGGGCCACTCAGATATCATCTGGTTGTCATATATTTTGGTCAGAGGAAATCTGAAAATTTGACCCAAATGTCAGATGCCAAATTAGGAATTTTGTGTTCAAGGGTTCTTTCTGCTGCTTTAATTGCAAGGTATTGCAATTGTGTGTCTTGGTTGGTTGAGAGGTTGCTGATAAAATATGGAGAGAAGTTAGTCTACTTGGCTACTACTTTTGTGTTTTGATGATAATATAGGTTAGCATCGCCAATAATAGCCTAACACTTGTAGTTAGCCTCATAAATCTGGTCTAAAACTATGGTAATGCACAGATCACTATTAAACACTCAGTAAAAGGATATCCTGCAAGCCAAATAATACCAATATACTGAACAGAAAAGAAAAGGCCTCTGAGGTGTGAGAGAACATTTCTGTCAACTTTAGACAGATGAAACAAACAACACGAAAAACCAAACTTGTGGTGAGTTATGCTTAATGGAAAAAAGACCTATATAGATTGACAGACTGTTTTTTGATTGCTTTGACGTGTTTAACCACTTCCTGCACACCCCACACAACCTCTTGCACGCTTAACCTGCAGGCCTAGGCTATTGTATTTAAGCGCCACAGAACTAAAGTTGTAATTTGATAGCCCCAGACAGCACAGATTAATTACCAATGAGTATAAAGCCAAACAATCTCAAATCAAATGAAAATAGACCCCAGTGAAATAAAAGAAAGAGGGCGGAGACTGACTGAATGTAGGAGGGCGGAGCGTGTGCGTGCCTGATGTGCGTCTTGTGGGTTCTGTGCTACAGCGTCGGGCCGCGGTGCAGGCGCATCTTCACCCCGCTGTGGTGAAAAGTTCATAACGCCGGAGTGATGGAATATTTTGGAAGTTTAGGAAGTTTCATTGTAATTTAAATGTCGTTTATACTTGGAAAAAGGAGAACACAAACGGTAAGACAGCTGGGATGTTTTATTTAGTCATGTTATGTTGCAGCTTTTACTAGTGCATTCACTTTGCAAGATCGTGCTAAACTTGACTGAACTTTTTAACCGTGTTGTATCGTCTAGGAGAGGTTGTTTTACTTTGTTACTTAAACTCATACTCAAGTTAAAATAGGGGAAAGAGGAATAGCAGTAAGATTATATAATTTTATTAAAAGTCTAAAATAATTCGTTTAATGAATGTAATACACTATTTTACTAAATAAGACATAAGCCTATCAGTACACTGATAGGCTTATGTCTTACACTACGCTATATGATATAGGCTACAAGGCGACTGCTTTTCTCCTCATTATTATTATTGGTTAAAGATCTTATATTGCGCAAAATTGACTCCTGTTCGCTTGAAGGCATATTAGAATATGGTTACCTCATCAAAAACATACCTGGAGTTGGTTTTCTTTCATTCACAAATGTTTGAATAACCTTAATTTTTTGTCTGTCTGCATCTCCAAAGCTTAATATGTTCCACCTTGTGATGTCATTAGTGATAGTTTAGTGACGTTAACAGGTACCATTGGCCTCTTGTTTAGTAGAGATTAGCAATTCCAGGTCTTAAATTATGCACATGATTCGACTGAAGCAGTATGGAATTTAAAAACACAGAGGAGCACTTCCTGCATTACCACATGAGATCACAACGTGGAATAAAGTGTTTTCTGTTTCAGTCTAAATATGCAGGGTTTCTGTGTGTGAATGAAACAAAACTCAACCATGGGTATGTTTTTGATGAGAAAATAATATTATAACATAGATCAGAAAATAGTGCAATATGGGCCCTTTAATGTATGTTCTGACCACAACTTGTTGCTCTGGTAACAGCAAACATAAAGCAACACTGAGCTTGTGAAACCAAATTTGCTCCTTTGAGGTTTATATGCTGTCAAACATGTATGTGGGGTGCTGTAACCATAAGCAGACTCAGGACTGTACTTTCAGCCTCACTTGCAGAAGACCAAAAATCAGCATAGTGTAATCTTAAACATGATGAAAGAGTTATAAGTATCACTTTGTACCTTTAATACTCTGTATTGGTACTTTACACTACCCAGATAATACAGTTGTTATCAACAGCAACACAAAAGGTCGCAAATATACTGTTTCTTGTCCCGCAGGTGTTTATGCATCCTCCTACAAGCTAATCTTTTCTCCCATCTGTCCCCATCAGCATTTTCTGCAACCTGTGTAAGAAGACATAATAAACAAACTTTTGGTTGGGAACGTGTACCTAAAACAGTGGCTTGAATACCCCTATATCTTTGTATACACGACAATAGCAAAAAAAAAAAAAAATTACATCATTGTGGTCTAGCAGAATGGGGAGCATCTGCTTTTACACAATGCAGTACAGTCAGTGGGATTTTACTTTCACAAAATGATAGAGCTGATATCTGAAATTTTTTGTCAGCCTGTCTAAGTGGCTGTGAGTGACTAGGATGACAGAGACACAACAGACTCTGGGCACTCCCCTCCATTTTGTTCAAAGATGCTCTTCAGTTCTCAATGCTGCGAATATGATGTAAACTGAAGTGACAAGAAAATTGCAGAAAACTGTTGCACTGTGAAAATAGACGGAGGGGTGAGAGGGATAAGAACAAAGCAGGGACAGGGCTTGCTGACTGAGGAGGACAAGCAGGAAGAAAAAAACTGTGAGATGGATTTTCAAGCCTGAAGTATCACAGTGAACGAGGGACTTGATAATGAGCTGTTATTACACTCCTGCACAGATAAGTTTACTGCAGGATGCTATTGCTACTCCACTTGCAATAACATTCATGTTTACAAAAGGAAACATAATATCAGATACACAGAGGTGTAGAGCATTCCTCAGTTTGTTTTAAACTAGTATTTTCTGCATGGTAAAATAATTCACATGCCCATCACACAGCGTAAAGCATGATAAATGAACGGTCTAAAGCATGTAGACTTACCATCGACTTGGCTGTTTTTTCTTGTTTTGTTCTGTAATCACAGGTGGGCAATATGTAGTGTTGCAAAGAGAAAAGGGGAGAAACACACAGGCAGGTGTAATACATTAAGAAAGTTTCACAGTTTTGCTATATAGTACTATACTAGGCCAGTCACTATGAATACTATCTCGACTTACTGTTCAATACATGATAGATGGAACAATGTTTTTGGGTGGGCAATATTTATCGTGTGTATTTTTCCTTTTTACTAGTGTGGATTTTTTTGTGATTTTTTTCTACACTATGATAAGATTTGAAGGTTGAATTATGAACTTAAATTATAAACCAATTAATTATATTCTGCAAATATAAAAAAAATTGTGCTCAGATATGTTTTTGTGGCTATTTTTGCTTTATGGTTTGGTTTCAATTTTATCGATTTTTGTCTATATTTACTTCAGGAATATATCACACTTTAATTGTTTTTATTATGATGGGCCTATACTATACATATATTTATATTCATATTTTTTTCTTATTGTATTGTTTACAGGTTTTAATGATTTTCATTCAACTGAATATTGCAACACTGCTTTTTGCTCAGTGTGCTGCCTAAAGACTGGAGCTCACCAAAATTTTAATCGTGAGTCTTTATTTTACATATACGTTTTTTCTATATTAAGTAAAAGAATGAGGCGCCACAAGACTTGTACCAAAAAGTGTATATTAAAGCCGAAACATGACAAACAAGTCTGTAGACACTGTAAGTCACTGGAGTCATTGAGAATGGGCTAGACCCGAAACGTCTGTCTTTATTCCAGTGCATGTCTACAGACTTGTTTGTCATGTTTCGGCTTTAATATACACTTTTTGGTACAAGTCTTGTGTGCGCCTCATTCTTTTACTTCTCAGTGTTTCCACTTTCTGTGAGTTGACGCACCAAGCAATACACGGATCGAAGACAAGGCGCAGATGCCGACCTTTTTTGTTTTTCTCTATTAAAACATGCATGTATTATAGTTTTGTAGTTTTACTATAGTCTAAGCATTTCCTTTATTTTACATCACAGAACTGAACAATATGACAATTGTAACATGTACCACTACCACTGTTGTGAATATTATAACTGTTTCAATTGAACATACCTATTTGTTTTTAATCTGTTGTAGTCTTTTATAACTTTTATATAACTTTTATAACATCTTTTTATAACTTCCCCATTTTTTTTTTTTTTTTACAGTTTTACTTGTTGATGCTGCAGGGTTTTTCAGCATACTTACTTTATCTATTTATACCTCTTGAGTGCGCCATGGCACTACTCATCCAAGTCTTATGTCAGCAAAAAAGTAGCTAAACAATACAAGAACCAGACACAATATATATAAAGTCCATTATAACTTTATATTGTTTTTTCTCACTTTACTCTCTTTACAGGTCTCTAATGCCTTTTACCTTTTCTCATACTTTTGCCATCTGCCATATTTTTTTTCAAGTCAACATCTATCTGCAACTTTGTAGTGTGCCATTTTCTACTTGTTTGTCCATGTGTTCATAATCCACTGCCCCTCAGTACTGCCCTGCACCCTCATTCCCTCTTCCCCTCCTCTCTCTCAATTCCTGTAATGTCTGTATCCATGAGGAACCCACCCCAGCGCCGCCGATCGTTGGGGCCTGTCTCACCCAAGCGCATCTATCGGAACCTGTCTGTTAGACTGAGGGGTGCAGAGGCAGCGGACACAGATGCAACAGAGATGCCCAAACATTCAAACAAGTCTGCAGATGCTGTAAGTTCAAGTAAAGGTAGTTTAGTCTCACTGTCTAAACATTTGCTCAATATCAACACTAACACTAAACATTTACTCAATATCATAGTTGAACTATGGCTATAGGTGAATCTCAAGAACTAAGGTGTATTTTCAAAACAAACTCAGACTTTTCTTTGAAACTACTTGAAGTCTAGTAAAACTTGTGCAACCTGTTCAAATCATTAATAAACTGATGGTAAACATCAATATTTTTTCTCATATAAATGTTTCCAGATGATTACATATAATTAGAATAAAAGGCTAATGTTTATAACAATTGCTATTATAATGCAAAAGCATGTTGGAAGGTTCAATAGCTAACCTTACACTGAAAACCTAGTTTTGATAATAAACTACTAATGTATAATCTCTTTGTATAGTAATCCTAATCATTTTAATACTCTGTTTAATCTTCTAGTCTCTCTAATCTTAATACAAATTAATTTCACACACAATATATCACGAAAAAACAGAATGCTAAAATGTATGCAAACCAGATGATAACGCTCTATTTATTGTGTTTCTTGATGAAATCCTTTGTTGACATACGCTTACTCTTTGAGCATTCATTATCTCTGCCTTTGTGATTTATTTATAGATTCATGTCTCTTATTGACTTTCATCTGTAGTATTCTTCTCACTGGATGTTCAGTGTTTGTGCCTTGTAAAAAAAAAAGGTATATAAATATATTTTTACTCCTCATGTTCCTCCTTTAGTACAAGACCCTGTGGGAGGCTGTGGAAAATGAGGACACTTTGGCCGTGCAAAGCCTGCTGTCCAGAGAGCTTCCGAATAGTGGAGGAGGTGGAGGAGGAGGGAGCATTTGGGAGAAGAGCATTTGGGAGAAGGCGGTGAAGAGAGACAGGGATTTAGAGCAGGAGAAGGAGAAAGGAGTGAACCGTGTCAGTGATCAGGGTTTGGTCCCACTGGATGTGGCAGCACTTACCCACAATTCACCTCTGCTCCATGTGCTGACAAAGGCTGGAGCCCGTCATAACCCTATATGTGAGTTGTTTTATTCTGTGTTTAAATTGAAGGTTTAATTTTTTTCTTTTTGTGATGTGTTAAACATGTTGAATGAGAGTTGAGTTGTGGAGTCTATTTAACCACTATCTGTTATAGTTTATAGTTATAGTAATTTCCCAAGTAATGTCTGGTAGTGGAAACAGGCTAAATAATCTTATATATGTATGCAATGAGCCATTTTTAATATTGTATTGAGAGTAGGTTCTAATACAGGGACAGGCTATAATGACATACTAATATATTGAAATGCATTCCATGCTCTTACTGTTAAATGTATTTCTTCCCAGTGAGTCGCCCGACAGAGTGGGCTCTGAAGTTGGACACTCTGGTGACTCTGGCGAATAAACGTGTGGAGGAGAGGAAGAAGGAGCTGGTCCGAAGGGTGGTGGCTGGACCTCAGGCGCAGGCAGATGTGCACAGACAGATCCGCCTCTGGAGCCTCAGGCTGCAGCTGTACTGTCGCATGAGAGAGAACTTCAACAAAACAGGTCAGCTCTTAGAGACAGACAATGGGCCTCGCCAACCTCCACTTCAACCCACTCTCAGGCTGGGTTATACAAATACATACAGTACAAATTTCACAATTTTACAGTGTAAGAAGTTTGATGTAAAGTCATGATTGAGGGCCTGTTTGGTATTGGCTTCTGAAACTCATAATACAGTTTACAGGGGAAGAGGAAATCTTCCAATATAAATAAAATGAAAAATAAGTGTACTTGATAAATTGCTGTGAGGTTTTGATACAAACTCCATCCATTTCTGATCTAACACAGGCTTATGAGGACACATAAATACCAGGCATAAATGTCACAAAATTTGCTGGCCTATGGAAGGCAAGGCAAGGCAAGGCAAGTTTATTTGTATAGCACAATTCGTACACAAAGTAATTCAAAGTGCTTTACAGAATAAGAAATACATTAAAATCACAATGCAAACAAATCAAAACATAAATAATCATCATAAAATTTTTAAATAGAGATGGGACATTAAATTAGAGAGAATTAGATTGGAAGCACAGGCTTAATACCTAAAAAGGAGTTTTAATAAATAATACAAGACAATACAATACAAGACAAATTATGGTCATCATAAAATTGTAAAGTGTTGGTCATTACAAAGAACAAATTAATTGTAAACTATAATTGAAACTATTAAAATTTTCCAAAGTCCTGTCATTTTACCTATGTCTTCATCTCTTCTCTGCATGAGCTCTCATGATTCCACATTCAGCCTGTGCTGATCTTTCTCCTCTTTGCCCTCAGTGTCTTCCCACAGTCTGATGCCATGCATTCAAAATTGATCAGACTGCCTGGTAATCACCTTTCCTCACTTCCCCATAGTTCTCCTTCCTGCATTCATTGGTCACTGGTGGTATTTTATTCAAAACCACTGAGATACTTAAACACATACTAATACCTTATACACCAGAGAAAACTGTGCTGTTTGTTTTTTGAACATAGATCTTTTTTCTTTTAGAGCTCCCTGGTCCTCCCTCTCATGTGTCCATACTTGTGACAAGCACATCGTCCCTGCTGGTGGTAATCAAAGAACCAGAAGGCCCAGGCATTGGTCTTATTACACGTTACAGAGGTAAGATATTTATATATTTATTCGTGTATTTTATTTGTTAGGAGTCCCATTAGCTTCCAAAAATGGTCACTTGTTTTCCTGGGGTCCACTACATGAAATAAACTGCATGAAAATCAATCACATTGTAACACTGGTTGTTGTTTTAATGTGTTATCTAAATTTGATCTTAATCTGATCACTCCGATAGTCTGACAGCAAATAGTTGAGTATGTTTGCCTTTTCATTTATTGTTTATCGGCCTAAATGTGTGTGCAGTCAACTGCAGATTAAGCCTCTTTACACTATGATCCCAAAACACTCAAATGCTTATTTTTCCTACATGATGGTCTCAGAGTTAAACCAGGGAACCAACTGTGAATAAGCCTGTTTGTGTTTGCAGTGGAATGGAGCATCACAGAGACATTCAAACGTATTTCTGGCTCAGCCCAAGTTACAGAGACCAAAAATCCAACATATTCTATACAGGGGCTGACAGCGGTAAGACCTGCACTGCCATTCACAATCCCCTTTATATAAAAAACTTATATTTTTGTTTTATTATGTGTTGTAGGGTGTACATTACTTTGTCAGAGTCAGTGCCTACAATATAAAAGGATGGGGCCAACCTCAATGTTCTACCCCAGCTAGTGCTGCCCCCTCCAGTAAGTATATAGAACTGCAGATTTTTATTATCATTGGTTCATAATAAAAGCTATAGTATACTGTTCTATATTGCAGACAGTGCTACCACTATGCTTCCATTACCCGCTTGACCTTTGCTCCATAAGTAGTAGTACTTATGGACTGAAACAAATAGAACTACTTTTACTATTCACCTCTGCCCAGTTTTGGATTAGTTGTGCTGATAATTATATATTTTTAAGATCAAACCATAGCTGTCTTTTGTGCATATCTGTTGTCATGATTTCAAATAATCAATATTCCTATCTGGTGGTCAGTCTGATTTATGAATTATTAAAACATGGAGAGCTAAAGCAGTAGACAGTGGACAGCAAGAAGACAATGGGTCATGTCACAGAGCTGAGGAGAATAGGGTGCACAGACTTTCTTATCACTGAATTACTTGCTCTTAGTTTCCTCTTCATATTGCTCAGTGAGGTCAAATACTGTAGATTTCAACAGAATACCTCTTTTGCGGATCATCTGATTAGTGCGGACCATTTCACAAATTAAACTAATCCGAATGATACAAACATTGTTATTTCACCACTGGATGATTTGATATCATCAGTTTTACAGCCTACCTTTTCTGCAAATCTCCATGATACAATGAAAAAAGAGCCTCTGTGGACTGACTTGTAAATTAGTTTTTGATGTCTGGAAAGATTGTTTTAATGGGATCAAAACAAAACTTTTTTATAAAAACTGTTTGCTGTGCAGGTTGGCGAGAGTGCGTGGGTGTGAAATCGCTGTTTCGGAACCACGAGGGCCTTGTGAGGAAGCTACTGGAAGATGCTCGTGAACCACAGTACAGAGGATACTGCATAGGTAAGCACATAGAGTATATTTACACACAGATGCACATGATGAGATGCACAGTGTAAAGTTGCTGCTAAGAATATAAAGGACATTGATGTGGGAGAGCTTGAGTAGACATCTGGATTGGTAATTGTTGTTTTTTCCCCTCTTTTCCCAAATGACTTGTGCTCTTAAAGCCCTTGTACCCATTTATTCCCATGTATTTGAGCAAAATTGTCTTTTGTCTTGCCCCCATACAAATAGGCCTATATTGTAAAAGCTTGAAGTCAAAATATGTCTGCAACATGGGTTTTACGGATCAATATGAAAGAAGTGCACTTTTAGCATCTTTGTTGTTAGCTTTGTTGTTAGGCAACACTCCTACGTTCTCTGATAGTTGTGAAAAGCGTTGATAAACTCATTGTGGTGAATAATTAGGTGATAGGGTGATTGTAGTGACAATTTTTGTCCTAACCTTTTCCTTTTGTCATTTCTGGGTGCAGGGGATCCGGACATAATGCACTTCAGAGTCCAGGTTGTGATAGGAAAAAGGTTTGGGAGGTTCTGATTTATGCCAATGGTGATAATCCAAGACCCGCTACAGTGGGGTGGGAGGATGTTCAATAATATGAAAGAGTTGAATAGTGGAGACTAGATAAAGCAGTAAAAACCATGTAACCTCCTGTCACCCATACACCCAGTACATTGGCACCTGTGCACTCATATAGACTTGAGTCCACCCTGCCCCCTTGTGACCAAGCCAAATATACTGTAGGTCACCCTGTGCTCAAACATAAACAGTGACCCAAATGAACCCGAACCCAAATGAAACAAGAATGGCTCCTACAATGAGGAATAACATCGGACCACTGTAAACCATTAGGGTCCACCATCCACCATCTCCATGGAGATGTTTTTGCTTTGCTTTGAATTTTCCACAGTATGGCATTAAACATATTTATCTTTCATTTCTTTTTATTGCTCGAACATTCATTGAAAATATGCATTCTTACTGTAAGTAGATTCCCCTCACCACAGATCTGTTCTGCAACGTGGAGAACCCATGTCTCCATGGAGTCAGATAAGTTTAGTTAGTTCTGTACATACCATGGAACATTCTTTGGAAAGCAAAAATATCTCCATGACAAGCAGGCAGCGAATACTTCAGCAAAACTGTGCAAATTTAATAAGTATGTGTTGATCTTTTTTATAACTGAGATAGCAAAAGAAAATACATAGCTGATTTTAGAATATACAGTGACATGGTTTGCAAATGTTTCTTGCATTAGTGGCATGTGTACTACATTTTAAACCACTTTTACCTTTTTCACCTGACATCTCTCCAAACCATTTTGGAATCTATCCCATTGGGAAATACCGATCTACATTGCAGTGAACACACCCAGTCTCTCACCCACATCAAATTACTCTTTGTTAACAAGTGAGTTTTAGATTTGTATTACGGTATTGGCTCACACAATTTTGCATCTACAACGTGAGTAGAATTTGTACTAAAGAAAGACGCTGAGTTAAATAGCTGTGAAGGTACTGGCAGATGAAGGTTGTCATGCTGTCCTCCTCTACTCCACAGAGAACTGTAAGCCCCAGAGTCCCAGCAAGCGCCTGTCTATGTCTCGAGGCATCAAACAGCTTTTCCACTCTGCCACCAAGTTTGTTCGTCTTCTCCAGAGGTACTCCCACTTCACCTGTCCCCATTGTGTCTTGAGGCTGCCAGTAGTAAGCAATTTAAAGTGATGGGATTGTAGTGGTGCAAAACAGCAAAGGATATGTCCAAACTCTTATCTTGTTCTGGCCAAAGAGGAGTAATTACATTTAAGCAGTATGAGTCCAGAGATTAATGAGGGGCTCAGTGGCAGGGATCAGTGGAGCGTGACAGAGACCAAGTGAGTGACAAATGCTCTGAACACCAATGAGCATTCAATGGAATTGAATTGGCAAAATAAATGCACTACTGACCAAGTAAAAGAGGTTGCATTAAAGCCTGTGCTTTGTTTAAAGGGCCCATAGTAGCTTTATCCTGATCAATGTTATAATGCTGTTTCCTGATCACAGAGTTCTCTGTGTCTGAATGTCTCTGTATGTGTCAGAAAATACAGGAAGTGATGTTTTTAAACTCCACACACCTTCACTAGAATCACTTGAATAATTTCAGCCCTGGAATTTCCCATCTCTACTGAACAAAAAGTGAAATGTAGTTGCTAATTTGAAAACTACAGCTTTATGACATCACAAGGTACAACAGAGCATTCTGAGCTTGGGAGATATAGACAGACTAATAATAAAGGGTTACTCAAACATGTGTGAATGAAACAAAACACAAATCCAGGTATGTTTTTGATGAGAGCACAACATTATAAGAAGATGTAAAGCTCACAAGAGTTTAATTAGCATAATATGGAACCTCTAAGTCATTTGACATCATCATATATTATTTTAAAAAAAGGAATAATTTTACAGTAAAGTATTATAATGGAATTATTCTGTTGTGGATTTTTAAATCTGAGAAGAATAAAAACGGGAGCAATTGTGCACACAATTACAGAGAAAGTGAAAAAGAAACCTATCTGTCCCTCACGCAAGGTCCATCTTTCCCTAATCTGAATGAATGGCAAAACAAAAACAGGCTTCTTATACAGTCGACAAACGTCATAACATCAACATGAGGTAAAACATACAATAGTATATCTAAACAACCTCCAAACAGAGACTACGGGTCTGGTTTAGATGGGCATTGAGCAGATTACCCCCAAGGATCTCACTATTCTAAATGATGAGAATAAGTAAAGCAACAGCTTGTTGTTTTAAAAACATTGGATAAAGACAGAGCAGAGTGTCCTGTCCTGAGATACCCCAGGAACAGTAGATTACACCATCACATGTGAGAGGAACACAGAAATGCTTTAGCAGTTGTTAGTGAACAGTATCTAAACCCATAAAATACACTCTTTATCTTAAATAGATCACAATAGAAAACAAAGTAAAAGTTTTCCATCACAATTCAAATGTATTTTATCATCATTGATACATTTTTTAACATTATTGACTACAGAATTTGACAGAATTGATGAGCAAATAGACAAATAAAGAGGTTTATTGAGAACAGGGGACAATCAGAAAATTGATTTTGTTATCTGATTACTTGGGTTTTCAGTTTAAATGTACTAACTAGTATATAATTAAGTCCATGCTTACACTATGGCCTCAGGAAATGAAGCGATGGCGGGAAAAAGGGTAGTAATTACATGTAATGAATTCACATTTCTGAGCTTTATATGACAGCACAGTATCCAATATAAAGAGTGAGTGGTTGTGACTAACAGCGGTACAAATATCTCGATGTCCTATATTTTGACATGAATAGAGGTGTCTACCTGGCAGCTGTCTTCCACTACAAAGACAACATCCTGGTGACAGCTGAAGATCAGATACCTCTTGTGGAGATCCAGTGCTGCTCCACGCCCATCACCCAGGACTTTCTTTGGTTTGCTAAGGTGTGCATCAAGAATACAGATGTTCTTTTGTCTTTTTGCACATTGTGGTAGTTTAAAACAAAGCAAAGCTGTCAAATATTTTTGCCCTTTTTCACTTCTTCTGAGTTCTGTGAATTGATGTTTTATTTTTGCAGTTATCTTGTGCGTGGCAACAAGTTCCATGGCTGCAGCAATCTCTAGCCTCTGCTCATTCGTCTTCCTCCTCCCTACTTCAGAACAGACACAACATTTTAAAAGCAGTTTCACAGCTGCAGGTAGGAAGTTAAGCATCTTATTTTTCTGATAAGAAGCTGTGAACCACATTCATTGCTAGTTTAATTACCTTTTTACACCCCCTTCCCTCACCCACACTTTTCCAAGTGCTAATATCTCATTCCTGTCACCCCACAACCACTTCCTACTAAATTAGACTCTAATATACTGGTAATTATTCATAGTGTTTATCTGGTCTGCCTGCAGTCTTCTCTAGGAATGATGGACTTAGGTCAGGTTTACTATGAGCCTCTGAAAGATCGCCAAGGAAACGTGCTACTAGTCACACTGAAGGACTTCTCCAACCTTCCCAAGTAAGACAACATTGTTAACATTATTAAGAATACAACAGGTACAACATTCTCTCTTTATATTTACAATAATGGCTGTCCCCCTTCTGGTAGAACATTTTTTCTGGGCTTGGTTACAATGCAAGACCCTGCTTTGTATTTGTATGATTACTTACTGTTACAAATGAAAACAAGGCACATTCCTTAAGTTACAAGGACATAAAATAACCTAATGGTCTTTACAGCGTTGTCTGTGGTACAATTGGACCTGGTACACACTGAGAAGGATAATGAAAAAACTGAAGCTTAAATCTAAAGGACTTTGCCCTCATCAGAGCAGAGGGTGCTCTGACCTCTAATTACTGATAGAGGGCAGAGCTATCTTATTAATCTACTAGAAACTGTGTGTCCTTGTTTGAAAAAATATAATAATAAATTTCACCAGGTGGAGTGTTAATCAATGTAGGAGGCATACCCAATCAGGAATTTAAGTGTCTCACCCAAGTGTCTCAGGAAATAATGTTGTAATCTTACATAATTGTGAGCTTGCCCCAGATGCATACAGATGTTGTCCTTGGATACTACTGGTTGCTGTGTGATTGTGGTCATATAGCTGAAAATTCCTTCTCACTCACTTAACTTACAGCCCCCCTGACCCGCCGCTCCACTGGATGCCCATTGTTCGGCTGGAAAAGAACCGGAGTCGGACCCCCCTGCTGCCCGAGCCCACCGCTATGGATATGCTCTATGAGCAGCTCAAGGTGAACTGCTTTCTGTGTCTTTTTTTCTTCTGAGAAAAAGAAAGAAAAGCAGTTTGACTCATCAGTGGGACATATTGCAAAGCAGCAGTGCAAGTCAATTGAAGCAAAGAGTGCATAGTGACTGAGTGTATTGACTTTCCTCACTGGATTATTGAGCAATGTTTTTCTCTCTGGCTAAGCTGAGATAACACTTTAAATCTAATGTAGTGGAATTAAATAGCACACAAAACAAATTAGCTTGGCAAATTAAACACATCCAAAGTCTCTCAGCTTGTTCACATGTAACTTTTTTACTCTACCTGCACAGAAACCAACATAACATTTCAGGTATTACTACAATAATTGAACCCATCTCGTAATCATAAGATACTGTCACATGAAATCTGGATTTCAGCCATAGTTCATGTATATATTATTTAGCCAATGCATTATTTTTATATATATATACACACACACACACACACACACACACACACACACACACACACACACACACACACACACACATATATATATATATATAGATATAAATATATATATACACATATATACATATATATATAATTACAGGACTACAGCATTGTAATAAACTGAACTTTAGAGCTGCAATGTAGAAGCACACTGAACTAATAAATCCTTGCAGTTCATGTAAGTGAAAGTTGACCATGTTCTCTGCTTGTAGGACAAGCTGTCATATCACCGCCACAGCACCCAATGGGCCCACCCTGGTCTTTACGTTGGGATACTGAAGCTGTGCAGCTCTGTGGAGCAGATCCGGGTGCTGGTGCCTCAGAGGCTGCCCAATCTGCTCTGTCACACCAGGGTCCGACACAACGCCCACGTAACAAGGTACTGTCTGCCACACACAAACTTGTTTAATTCATCAACACATCAGACCTCACAGTGCAAGTGTAGTAAGCCGACATTACATAAGTGTGTTTATGGCATGGTAGGGACGAGTGGGCGTGGCTTCAGAGTCATGTTCACACTACAGTCAATGGCAGTGTCCAGAACCTGCTGAGTGGAGGAGATGACGATAACCTGATTGAGAGCAGCCTGGTGGAGTTTGTCACATCCCTGAGAGCGGCCATCACACATCTGCTAACAAAGCTCAACATCCCCCTCTACAGGGTAAACTCTTTTGTATTCCATGATATCCATGGTTCGTATATATGCTCCCATGGTAAGTATATAAGCTTCACTTTAGTCAATGCAACTGGATCTGGATATTATTTACTTTTTTAGTTTTTCCTTTTTTCTGTGCTTCTGTACAGGATATACCATAACATACAAATTCTTTAGCATTTGTGTTTTGGCAGGCATATCAGTATGGAGTCTACACCCGGGAACTTGTGCAGTTTGGAGACAAGCTGTCCTTATTGCTCCTTCTCCCCCCTAGTGAGGATTTCAGCTCCAGTTATTGGCCCCTAGTGGGGACCAAGGAACCTGGTCTGACAATGCCACTGCAGATCTTTGAAATTGGTAAGTTATGACAAAATTATAAATAAAAACAACCTTTTATGCTATACTTTATACTACAGTAGTTGGTCTAAAACGAAGAACCTCTGAAAGGGGTTCACTCACTTATCAACCAAAGTACAAGAAGAATATTGTTTGTCCAGCAATTTTAAGATTTCCATTAAACTGGTTCAGCAAATAATCCATTGTAATTTTCCTTGATCTCCAAGTTTTTTAATCTCTTTTAAACCAATTCTCATACTAGAATCTTTTAGTTCTGTATCAGCTAATTACAGGGTGCCATGGGCTGATTGAGCTCAGGATGGGCTCTATGTCAAAATTATGAACTAATGAATTTCTTGCTTTTTCAGTTCACTTTTGGATGTATGAGCGTGACTTCCTGTCTCACTACTGCCAGGCCTGGGTGAGGCTGGAGCTGGACACACATCTGGCCCAGCAGGCTCTGAGGGAGGCTCTGGACACAAAAGAGATGCAGGAGGCCCGGGAACGCCTCAACCGCATCACTGAGCTAGCACATGTAAGCAGGGACCAGGATCACTCACAACTTAATGCAAAAACAATTTTATTTCTGTGAGGCACAAAGATAATAGCAGAAAGACAATCATAGTCTTCAATTTGGACTCTAACTATAACGAAAAGATTAAACAATAGAATTGCATGTGAAAAGGTGTCCACTTTTCAGAAGCTGTTTTGTGGATGTTACAGAGGCTGGATGTTGTGTGGCGGGATGCGCGCTGGATCATGGACTGTCTTCAGTGTGTTCGGTCCAGACAGTGGGTGGGTGCAGTGCCTTTGGGCTTGGTGATGGGAGGAGACCCACCCCCTCACCCAGAGGGAGAGGAAGAGCAGGAGAGTCTGACTGGCAGGCTGATGTGGCCCAGACGAATACCACCTCAGAGAACTATTTCAGGTACTAACAATATCACTTTCATATTGAAATATAAAATTTAATACCCTGGCTCTAAACTGTGCATTTAGCAAAGTGGTACAAAACTGTTGGAAATAACTAGAGTTCAGTGTATATTATATTTTTTAAATAAGACAAAATTTGATTATTTACAAAAATGTAAAAAGGCATCTCAAATGCTTGCAACCAATCAAGGATAAATAAAGTGTTACATGTAAAATGTATATGAATTGTTTGTGTTTGTATTTCGTTAATAGTCTGTGATCAAAAATCAAATATGTCAATTTCAGACACACAAGGCTCAAGAAATACCACGTGTCACATTATTGTACATAAATTATTATTAAAAACTAATTTATTCATATTTTGTTTTCAGAAAATCTGAGTGTGACACCTCCAAATGTTGTCTCAGCAGAGGTCCCTGCTCCCACAGGGATCATCACATCTATCCCTGAAGAGCCCCCTCTGGTGTTAATGGAGGGTGTTGCAAAAGGAGGGTACCCTGTTGACATCACCCCACCATCAACTGTGGACCTGACCAGTCTGGACCAGCCCGAGTTAATATGTGCCAGTACTTTGATTGAAGCAGGACTGGAACCTGCAGCTGCGGCTCAACTAGAAGTGGGCTATCCAGTTTTAAATGTGGAAGTCCCCCAGAGTGAAGAGCCAGCGTACCCCTCAAGCATCACAGACGTCATCCAGCCAATGGAGATGGCTGAGCTGGTGGATATCATACCCACTCTGACTCTTATTGAGGAGGATATCCCCAGTGACCCCTCTAGCCCCACTGTCATGGACATGCTAGAGAGCTTTGGACTGGGGATCAGTGAAAGTAATACTATTTTCAACTTAGAAAATCCAGTCTTGACCAGAGGAGCTGGGTTTGAGTCACAGTCCAGCAGCAGCACTGTGACCCTCATTGAGAATACAGAGCTACAGAGCACAGCAGTGCCTGATGCTGAAGGTGATAGAGGACCCATTTTCACCTTAGACTTTCCCTCAGAGGATACAGACAGGCTGCAGCTGCCCTCTGGGTTTCCAGTAAGGAGCCAGGTGGAATGGGACAGGCCAACTAACAGCTCATCCTGACAGATCCACAAGTACACGAGTACAAATAGTTGAGGTAAACTATGCAAATGAGTAGAGCTGTGGAACCAAAAAAGTACTGTTAATGTACCATTATTGAGATTGTTTCAACAATGTCAAAAATAGTCTTTCTCATCTTTCTATTTTTTTTTTGAATAAACATGATATATCATTTTTATGCATTACACTACAGTGAGACAAAACAAAGCTAGTACCAAGAAAACTAAGCTATATAGTAAATATTATGAATGACTTCCCTTCACTGAGCAGTCCTAAACAAGGATGGTAGCTTTTTTATATTTAACCACACAAATTGAGTGTCTCTTTGTTTTTTAATCAATTAACAACTTAAAAAACAACATATTGTACCAAAAAGACAAAGGTATTTATTTGGCTGATTAAATGAAGACATGATAACCATATCTTTTGGCTATCAATATGTTGGCTATCAAATTTAATTTTTAGTTGTTTTTTTTTAATTATTATTATTTCTTCGGTGTACAGGGTATGTATGTGAAAGTGTTTTTGTTTTAGCATGAAGAAGCCACATTACCAGTGTAAAAGGTGATGTCATTCAGTAAACTAAAACAATGTCCAGCCAATAGGTACCTCAAAAGTATGTTTGTTGTATGTTTACAAAGAGTAAAAGCTATCCAAACCACAAGGAAATTGTTTGCACTGTTTTGATTTATTTAAGGCTGTAACCTCCTCTTTAAAGGACCTATATTACACAAAATTGAGTCTTGTGAGCTTTAAGATGTGTTAGAATGTTAGTTTTGTTTCATTCACATATGTTTAAGTAACCCTATATTTATTAGTCTGTCTACATCTCCAAAGCTCAAAATGCTCTGTTCCACCAACGTGATGTCATAAAGTTGTAGTTTTTCAAGTTCCAGCTACCTTTTACCTTTAGTTCAGTAGCGACTGGCAATTTCAAGGCTGAAACTATCCAAATGATTCTAGTGAAGGTGTATGGAGTTTAAAAACACAGTGGACCACTTCATGTATTACTATATGGCATCACAAGTTGGAACAGAGCATTTTCTGTTTGAGAGAAAAACTCAGTATGAAAAATATGCAGGGTGTTAAACGTGTGAATGAAACAAAGCACAACTCCAGGTATGTCTGTGATGAGGAAACAACGAAACATAGATCAGAAAACTGTTTTGGTGGTTTTCAGATTCTATAATGTGATAATGTCATACTCCCAGGTCCAAGACCTCTTTTCATCTTAAATTGTACAATAAAATACGCTTTCTTGTCGTACGATTGATAAAAGCGAGGCTACTAGTATACACTTGGTCCAATGCTTGGAACTGAAATGGGATCAAATCCGTCACGTGGTACAAAGCTGCGCGCACTCACTCCATTTGAGTGGTCTTGCATTTCTATAGCACAAATCTGAGCCTCTGCAGAAGACATATCCGACATTTATTCTCTTGACAGAAAAACCCTTGTGCGGAAATAGCCTGATAGTTCTAGTTCCCTGCAGGGATGTCGACAGAAGAAAATGCTGCGTCACACAAAGGTACGTGCTGGAAGACAAGCAAGCTAGATACGCAAAGAATGAATGCAGATATACTTTACAGTCCATCTGTAGTATTTTATCAGTTAATAAAAGGTCTCTGTTATGTTTTGTCAACTGAACACTTAATTAATTATAAGAAAGACAACTATTTGAAAGAGTGATACAGATGACTTTCACTAATATTGTATTCTAGCCTGTTCCCATATCAACAAAATAATAATGTTACAATTAGTACATAAAATTGCATTGTAGATGTAGCCTAAAGGTGTTGTATGCAAGTTATGCATATTCATGCTATGATTTTTTGCTTGTTTAGCAATAAGTGTAATTAAACTTAATTGTGTATCGCAGAATGCACTACATCTGCCCTTGACCCTGACAGTGACTGGAGAATTGTTCTGGTGGGAAGGACAGGCAGTGGTAAGAGCTCTGCAGCCAACACCATACTGGGCAGAAGTGCATTTTGGGTAGAGACCTCTCCCTGTTCAGTCACCTCAAAGTGCAGAAAACAGAGCGGACAGGTAAACAAATGGACCATATCTGTGGTGGACACTCCTGGCTTCTTCCACACCAGTATGTCCCTTGAGGAAGTCATAGAGGAAATGGGACAATGCATAAAACTGCATTCCCCAGGACCCCATGTGTTCATATTGACTGTCCAAATCTGCAAGTTCACTCAAGAAGAGAAAGACTGCTTGGATTGGATTAAAGCTACTTTTGGCTCTGAAGTTTTAAAATACACTTTAGTTTTGTTTACTTGTGGAGACCAGCTACATGGAAAACGTATAGAGGACTATGTTGGGGAGAGTGACGAGCTATCAGAATTTGTAAGTGGCTGTCGTGGAGGCTATCACGTCTTTGATAATAGCAATACAGGAAGTTCAGAGCAGGTAATGGACCTCATGAAGAAGGTACACAAGATGTCTGAAAATGAAAAAAGGTATTATACCAGAGATATGTTTGACAAAGCTGAGAGGGCCATGAAGGAAGTACAAGAAAGAATGATGGGTGAAACCGTCTCAGTATCGTCTCCTCAAAAAGCAACAAATGGGCTTAAATTGCAAGGAGAAGAAGATGAAGGAAGGAGGCCTGAAGATGAAGAGGCCAGAAAAAGAGCAGAGAGACTATTCTGGTGTGAACTGGTGACTGCGATGGGCAAAGGTGCGGCTGAAGGAGCCGGGATTGTGGGTAAAAACAAGGGGAAAGGAAAAGCGATAAAGAAAGTAGCTGCTTTGGCGGCCTCACCACTTTCTATAGGTTCAGCAGCCAAAGTGGTAGGAGGAGCCATGAGAGAAGGAACTAAAGTCTTCTATAAGCACCGCAAAACATTTTTGCATTGAAAGGACATACCAGTATTTCTGTCTTTCAACAATAACATTTTAAATTTGTTTTTGTGGGTGGGGCAGATAAAAGTAAACATCCTGGTCAAAGAACATACAATAAGAATAAGTAAAAGACTCTTTCTGTTATTACAGGTATACAAATAGTGTGCAATTCTGCTTTAAATTGACTAATACGTGGCATGCTTTTTTTGCTTTATGGCAAATAGCCCTTGAACACCAACACAACATGTACTGCATACATACCAATACTTGACAAAAAAATACAAAAAGATACAGAAAACAAAACAAATGAAGAACAAAGAAAGCACAAATTAAGAGGGAAAACTAGTGGAAAATGCATAAACTCAGCAGAGCACAAGAAATCACAAAAATATCACAAATAAGAAAAAAATTGTCATCGCTACATTCCCTTTTGCATTATTAGTATATTGGGACATGATTGACACTCACTGAGCAATCTGACAATCGGGGCCATTTAATCTGTCGGATCATAAGTCCCTTTTTTGCTAAATATATTTACAGTTTCATACTCTTGGATGGGCAGATGTAGCAGGCACATGGTGATCTGTGGCCTGAGGACTTTTCCCTTACACAGGCATTGGCAGTGACATTTTTCCTTTTCCACGAAGCACTGCACAGAAATAAACAAAGTTATTGCAATTACTGTTGAGAGACATTTACATGCCCAGTATCTGAGCATCATAAGCACCTGATGACATGATTGTGTGAATTAATCACTGGATTAGTGTAACTGTTTTCAAACTTCAACATTCAAAATTCAACATTTTCCTCCAAATCTGCAAAGGTTTTGAGAACCATAGAGCATATCACTATCACTTCAGTATTTTGCATACACTTACGTATTGCTACAGTAATACTATAAAATATTTGCCTGACCAGCCAGTCCCTTCTACATTCTGTTAGAATCCAGAAGGGTCTGGAACCGTCGAAAGTTGAGACGGTCCAACCACAGTGGCTAATTTGTAGCACATGTCCCTCAAATGCAGAAGACATTTCGAAAATTCTCGTAACATTGAGAACAAAATGTTTTTTTTTTTTACCTGAAATAAGTAATAGTTTGGCGCTTTGAGTGTTGATTCTGTAAAAATCCACACTGTTTCTCAGTCCTTTATGTAGCTTTTTCTCCTTTTTGCGTGTAAGCAGCCATGTTTGTTTTTGATGCGAACGAAGCATGCGTCTCTCTGATTGGTTAATCCGCATGTCAATCACGCCCTCTGAAATCAGGGAGACAGGATAAGGTTCCAGATTCACTCCTTTGTGAACTCTTTTCAAAGTGTGTGGTTGTGGCTGGTCAAGTAAATAAAATATCTTCATATTGTGACTTGTGCTTTGTTGTGTTTCCGTTGTCTTTGGTCAGTGAACTGATTAATGTGGACAGACTGAAGTCCAAACAAAAAGATTATACAGTTGTAATCTGTGTTTAAATGGTAGATAACTGTGTTAAAGATACTGCAAAAGTGTACTGTACTTTTGATATGGGGATATGGGAGTATGGGAGAAAATGGATAAAAGACTGAGCCATTATTAGTTGAATGTTTCCTGCCCGAGTGGCATGTTTTGGAATTTATCGCAAAAAATGCATTCAAATCTTATGTACAGTAGGGGAAACTAGGGGAATTTAGAGTTACATACCCTTTGTGACATAAAGGTAGAAGAAATCGCAGTAGAAGATGGTCTGCACGACTCCAGACACTACAGCAATCTGGTCGAAGAATCCCTCTGTGTGGTACCTCCAGATCCAGTTAGCGATGTATAGGGCTCGGTACAGGCCCAGGAAGAACAGGTAGTGTGTGGTGATAGACTCCGCCTCCCCAGTCTTGGTGATCATGAAGAGCTGGGGCATGATGGCAACAGCCTCCAGGAAGATGGAAAAAGTCCACAGAATCTGAGAAAGAGACTTGATTTATCCCAAGAAGAAATCTAAAAGCAACTAATAGGATGTATACTACTACCAACCTCCATTGGGGTGAAAGCATAGTTCTCCAGAAAGGACAGTCCAATAACAGGCACCAAGAGGAACTCCACACGAAACGAATCATTCTCTGAGTCATAAGTGTTTCTGAAGCGCATGTAGATCATGTAGACTGTGGCATAAGACAGAGCCAGGAACACCACCTGAGTACAGCAGGAAGGTGGATTTCAATTTGAGTTTGCATTAGGTTGGTGAATAAATAATTTGGGGCCAGCATACATTGTGGTTTGTGGTTGTGTTTACATTAGCCCTTAAATACTTAATGGCTTACACTGCACGGTTACAATGAAATGACAGACCCTATTCACTACACAGATCCTTGATGCACCGTTGTGTGGTACCTACCTTCATCACTGTGTTGTAAGCAGAGATGTACACACTAAATAGGTCCAAATATCTGGTGGTGAACACCAGGGCAAACAGCACTTGAGACTTCCCAGAAATGCCTATAGAAAGAACAAGAAAGATGTGATTCATCGTCCAATACAGTTAATTGAAAAGTGCAGTAGGCCTAATAGAGATGTGTGAACTTCGCCACATTTGAATCCAGCACATTTTTTTTTTTTAATTTATAAAGGCAAGGATGTCAAGCTTTGACCTACCTGCGCATGACCTGGACTTCCAAATCTTCAGCAAAAGAATAATAATGGCCACAAGGTGTGACACGTCACCGGCAAGACGAAAAACGTTCATAGCTGTTCTTTTCCCCCACTCTCCAAAGTTCTGCAGAGCCCCAAAAAGTCCACTTCCACCCCACAGCGGCGCAGACGTGAACGCACAATGTACTTGTAGGATACAGTCAAAAAGAAGCTAAAGCGTTTACAGTTAACCCCAGTTACCCCTCCGGTCCGCAGGGTCGTTATCTGGTAGAAGCCCAAGCGTGATAAAGGACTAAAGCATCTATTTGTTCTGCCAACTCAGCTGTGCGCTCACTGGTCCGGGAGAAACTTGTTTTAGAGGAGGTGACGTGGCTGACGCCTCAAAGCAGATTCACCACAGAGAGGAAATAGAGTTACTTTTCCGGTTTGTGCTTTTTTACAAAATAAACATTACAATTATAGATCGTCTTTTGAATACTGGTGCTACCATCTACTACTACTATTAAACAAACTATGACCTACTAGATCTTTAGCATTTAAAAGGCACAGTCCGTAGGTTATAATTTCGTCCCAAAGTGTTAAATCTTTTCGCATTCCATTTTATGCATAACAACATCACAAAGGATAATTAAAGAACCCTGTTCACATGAGGAGCTATAGAAAATAAAAGCAAACGGCATTTAGGGCAGTATTATTAGAAAGACATTTAGAAATTGTAGGCTAAAAAGCGCTACATTTTGAACAGCAGGTGGCGACAAGAGTCTGATTGTGAGAAAATGAATCGGCTCCATAGACTGTGGTCTGATCCACTCTCTTTTTTTCAATCTTTTCTTTTTAAATTAAATTTAGCGTAGGTCTACAGATCCTTGTCCACATAATTGAAAGTCTGTTTACTCAAGTCACACATAGTCATTCAGGAGATCTGAAAACAAAATAAAACACTTTGTGGTTGAAACACTTTACCAGAGTGTATCTAATCATCATCCAGGCACTGCCCAGAGAATGCTACATTTTCTGATTTGTTCTTTGGAGAAGGAGGCCTTCGGGGTCAGTATCACATTGTTCCTGATGGTTTGATAGTGAGGTAGATTTATATGTGGCAAACATAAAACACTAAACACAATCATTTATGTAACAAAAACACTTATTTTGATTTATGTTAATCTATCACTAAAGTATTTTGCGTGTATTTTCTAATAGTCCTATTATAGAAAAATGTCATATTGCGACTCCTGTGTTTTGTTGTGTCTCCTTTGTCTTTGGTTAGCAAAGAAAAAGCTTTGATAGTTGTTTAAAAGTAGACAACTCTGTTAAAGATACTGCAAAAAGTTCCATGTACTTTTGATATGGGAGCTATTAATGCTTGAAAATTGATAATCGATCGTCCCAATATGAGTTAAGTGTTTCCTCCTGGAGTAACATGTTTTGGAATTTGTGCTAACAAATGCGTTCAAATCATTAAGTTAAAATTACATGTGTAACACCCACTAACCATTACATTTGAATTAAGTGCAATGCACAAGAGGAAAGAGAGGGCAGGATCTATGTTGACCAGTAGGTGCACTAAGGAAAAGGTTATGGGAACTAATCTGATGCTAGGTCTGATTAGCCGCTATTTATATTTCAATACAGGTCGCCTTGTCTCACTGGTCATCTCTGCTCAGGTGCTGCCCTCTGTCACTGTCTTGTTTGTCTTATCTGTCTGTCTATGCCCCTCCATCTTGGTCACTATAATGACTTTCTTTGGATAAAGAGGCAAGAGAGAGAAGAAAGAGCTACTTCACTAAAGAGGGTGGACTCTTCAGTTGTTGCTGTGGAAGATCATATGGGTTCTCACCGGTCAATAGGAATAATACAATACTTGAGGTTTTTTAGTCATAGGTGGAAAATGATAAGTATTCTTCTTCTTAAACACATTTTATTAAATCTCCAGTATTATGACTTCTGCTTTTTTCAATAATAACTTTGAAGACTGTTGCAGCTTTACTTCCAAACACCCCTTATTTTTCACAGAGTGCAGATACAGAGAAGACAGTGACTGGGTACAGTTTGTAGTACTGTAGTTTAAGAGTGTAAATTGTATAATGTAGGCATTTATATTTAGTGAGCAGATTTGCTGTGACTTAAAACTAATTTACAACAATTACATTTGATTACAAAATATATATAAAATATATAACAATAATTTTAAAAAAAGAATTTAGAATGTAAACAAGCCGGTGGTGAGAGACAAAGCTTTGAGGAAAGGTTTGGGTGGATGAGGACTGGCGCAGCAGTTTGAGTGATCACACTGGAGCACGCAGACGGATTATACACTCCTCTGGAAGGAAAAGGAAGCACAAGAGCGCAAGAAGGGATTACAGGAGAAAAGGAAGGCAAAGAATTCAACACAAAAGTGGCAGGTGACTAACTGGGTAAGTATCCATTATATTCAGTGTTGGGAAGTAACTGAATAAATGTGCCAAGAACACACATTCTTGGAGTAACTGTATTCTGGTACAGTTCCTCTTTCATTTGGTGGCATTCAGAATACAGTTACTTTTCTAAAATCAGAGGAATAATTGCAGTACTTGATCACAAAATTTAGGCTTCAAACTGCACATAATCAGTGAGAAAAACAGAAGATAAAGTGCTTGTGGTGAGTGCATGTGCAATTTTTTCTTCTCCAGTTAGTGATAAATAAATGGGAGTGAAACAAACATGAAGCTCTTTTCAATCTTATGTTGCGTCTTTATAGTAAAATATAATTTAAATTATATTCCACATAAAAGTACAAAATTAATGTTAATGCAGATATTCAGTATTCTGTAACTAAATACATTTTGTGTTTAGTCCAAATATTTCCAAATGTATGGGAAAAAAGTACATTTATGAATGATACTTAATAAATAACAATTGGCAATCTAAATGACAAATTATAAATTTACAATTTAAGATAATTTGAATCCATACACATACATTAAAATGTATTTGACCACCAATTTAGGCAATGCAAAAAGTACGCTAATATCAATACAATTGTAACAATATTTATGTATGTTTATGTTGTTAAGCATCTTTACATGTGAAATGGTGATGCAGTTTACAACATCTCTGTATTACACCAGTAGGAATACACTTTTATAATGTCATTCCTGTTGAAGTCTGTATGGGATAAGGGGCATCTCTCATTTATGAGTGAATGTTGAATTGGTCTGTTCTGATATAACTCACTAAAAGAGTGCACTTAAAGCCTATCCCAAATGTCACAGCGCACATTACCATGGAGACCCCCTCTTTAAACATGACTGGATTATCATCCATCCATCTTCTCCCGCTTAATCCGGCTGGGTCGCGGGGGCAGCGTGCTGCCCAATACTCATAGCACCTGACCCCCCCTATGAACCCCTCTGCAGGTGGTGAGCCCACAGGAGGGTGGACAACATGGTCCTTGATGTTAGTTCATAGGGGTGCGGGCATGTTTTGGGTTGATGGGGGAAACCGGAGTACCCGGAGGAAACCCATCCAGACACGGGGAGGAACATGCAAACTCCACACAGAAAGGCCCGGGCGACCCGGGGATCGAACCCGCAACCTTCTTGCTGTGAGGCCACTCAGCCACCGTGCCGCCAATTATCATATGACACAGAATAATTAAGGATGTTGATAATTGTCACATTGGACAAAGGTAAAAGTGCTGCTAATAGAAGAATGAAGGTGACTGGAGTCAGATCTTAAGGCTAATGCTTTTAAGTCTTTAAACAAATTTAAGTTTAAATATATTTGAATAAAGAAGTAATGTCACCATCTCTGGCATGTATTTGAGTGCTTATCGATTTCCAAACCCATAATTTTTCATAATTAGTGATAGTTTGTGGTTTGTCCCAAATTCCTAATTTAAATCACATTAGGTTCTGTTTAGGTTCTTTGGAACAATAAGAGATAGATCAATAGATCAAATTTACATCAGTCTGAGGAATGTTTGAGGCAAAGGAATAATGTCAAGCAAGAAGTCAGGTCTGTGGAGAGGAAACCCCTCACAGCATGAGTGCATGTTTTTTCCAGGTGTAATTAAGTAAATACCTTTATTTCAGTGCTCTTGAATTTGTTTCTGAATTTATTACAGGATATTTAAAATCACTTTACCTAAGTGAGGTGAGTCTGGCCTTCTCCACTGATCCCCATTGCTATGGGAACCAGCCGGTCTAATAGGTAAGACATTTTAACACATTTCTTGGATATAGGTGTGTGTACACACACACCCAGCCACCCACCCACCCACACGCACGCACACGCACACACACACACACACACACACACACACACACACACACACATACATACATACACACTCTACTACAAAATTCGAATAACAATGTACAAAACCCAAAACAGAGCTTTTTTATGGCCTTTGTCCCTTGGCTAAAATCTGGTCTGTATTGTCAAGTCATCTGAAATGTGTTAGTCATTCAGGTAGTCTAGAATCATACCTGTCCATTAACATGCACTTTCCCAATCCAATAAATACAGGCATCAGAATATAATCCCATTATCTGCGGGAACACCAGTCCTTCCCACACAGCTAAACTCTGCTCACCTTCCAGATTATAATCCCGAAGGAGGAGAATATGTCAGCAGGCCATGTCAATCAAACTTATTAAAGCATGCTGATTCAACCATCTGACTGATTTGAGTTTCCAGTTACAGTATCACTTTGAAAATTATATTATTTTCTGAAGGAGTTATAACTCCTGATCAAATCCTGGTCTGTCCTTATCATAGGTACAGCATTGTATCTGATACTTTACCAGAAGAGGAGCATCAGAAGATCTGCAATCTGCGGCTTCGAAATGGCCATGGCTCTTCTAAATGCTGCCTGGAGACAGCCTGTGCCACTGAGGGAGATGACTTCACCAGGAGGAGGTCTGGACCCAGCGGACAGCGCATGAACGGCAGGATCTTGACCAGAAGCTCCACCCAGGGAAGAAACCGCTTTGTAAAGAAAAATGGACAATGTAATGTGGTCTTCACAAACATGGAAGAAAAGGGCCAACGCTACCTGGCAGACATCTTCACCACATGTGTAGACATACGTTGGAGGTACCTGCTATTCCTATTCGCTACTGCCTTCCTTATCTCTTGGTTCTTCTTTGGACTGATCTTCTATGGAGTGTCTCTGGCACATGGGGACTTTCAGGGGAATGTGTCCGGACATAGTATGAAGAATGATCAGCCTCTGAGAATGCCCTGTATCCTCCATATACAGGGCTTTGTGGGAGCGCTCCTCTTCTCCATGGAAACTCAGACCACCATTGGTTATGGCTGGCGTTGTGTGACAGAGGAGTGTCCTGTAGCAGTGATAACTGTGGTGGTGCAGTGCATTGTGGGCTGTATCATTGAATCCTTTATGATTGGCACCATCATGGCCAAGATGGCACGTCCCAAGAAGAGGAACCAGACCCTCATGTTTTCTAAAAATGCTGTCATCTCCCTGAGAGATGGAAAGATGTGTCTCATGTGGAGAGTGGGCAACCTGCGTAAGAGCCACATCGTGGAGGCTCATGTGAGGGCCCAGCTCATACGGTCCTATGTGACGGAGGAAGGGGAGTTCATTCCACTGAAGCAGATGGATCTGAATGTGGGATACGATGAAGGCACAGACAGGCTGTTTCTAGTGTCTCCGCTGGTTATAGTGCATGAGATCAACAAAGGCAGCCCTCTGTATACACTGAGCAAACCTGACCTGCAAATGGACAACTTTGAGATCGTAGTGATCTTGGAGGGCATGGTGGAGGCTACAGCCATGACCACACAGTTCCGTACTTCTTATATGGCACAAGAGATCTTTTGGGGGCACAGGTTTGAGCCAATCATCTATAAGGACAGAGATCGTTATAAGTTTGACTATGCCCGTTTTCACAACACATATGAGGTGCCGTCCACACCACATTTGAGTGCCAGAGACTTAGAAGAAACATGCAGTCGTGCCTCCTCAGAATGCAGGACCTCTAATGATTTGATTCCAAAAACTTTGAGCTCCTTCTGCTATGAGAACGAGGTGGCTCTGAGCAGCGCAGAGGAGGAAGAGGACATGTTGGCTGCATATCCAGCAGTAGGAAGGAACAGAGATGAGGACAGACAGACTTCCACATCAGACGACCACTGGCCTGAGGACAGAAGGACTTCCATTACATCAGGGAACCACAACGTCATGTGTGTACTAGACATGGACAACAACCAGATGGAGCTGGTCATCCTGCAGAGCACCTTACCCCTGGATCCAGTCACCTACAAAAATGAACAAGACATTCAGCACACTTTTTAACCCATTTACCTTACTTAGTACAACCTAATGTTTTCTTATGGATTTGATTTTTCTTTAACACCAAAGTGCACAATTTAGTGGTTTTGTGTAGTGATTTGATTATTTAATTAATATGTTTTAACAAACAAATATCAAATCAAGTCTGTGCCTATTTCTATTTTTCAGCAGGTTATTCTTCTGCAGAAGAATAACCTACATTTTTCTTTCTGTCTTGTCATTTTTGCACCTGTTTTTGTTTTTCTAGGTAAAATGCAGGGGCTATAGGCCTCATAATTTTTTGGGTTTGTGCAATATATGTATATGTATATGTATATGTATGTGTGTGTGTGTGTGTGTGTGTGTGTGTGTGTGTGTGTGTGTGTGTGTGTGTGTGTGTGTGTGTGTGTGTGTGTGTGTGTGTGTGTGTGTGTGTGTGTGTGTGTGTATTTATATATATTGTGGTATGGTACAGAATGTTCTTGATGACCAAATTAACTTGTGAGTTAACTTAACTTTGATGAGACTTAATTAGTAAAATGGACATCTGAGTTCTTAATTCACTTGTGGTGTTCAATTAAAGCCACTAGATGGCCCTGGAATCCATTATACTAGATAAAGGCATGCAAACCATATGTGTAAACTGGGGAAGTATGATCTGTTAAAATCTGAAAACCCCTATTTAGGTAACACTTAATATAATAGCTCCCTATTGATTAGCCTTAATTAGTACGAAAGACTTAATAATAACAATCAATACCCTTAATATCCTAACCCCTCCTTACCCCAACCCCTTAATTAGTTACTAAACCTGAATCACTCTTAATAAACTATTTGTTCATTGGGAATTGGGTCTTTGTTAATGCTTTATTATGGCAAATTAAGGCATAGTTTTATGAAGAGATACCAAATATGTATTGTATTCAATCATTTCAATATAATGCTGAATGTCTTGGTCACTTTTGCTACTTCTGCATTCCCACACGAAATAAACACATCATTTGGTCAGAAGAAGCCAGATTACAATGTTCTCTTTTTTTGTCTGTTTTGTTTCTCTAGCAATTGTGCAGTAACAGCATGTTTTTATTATTATTATTATTTTAATTATTATATTATTTTACAGACAATGAGATTAACTACAACATATGAAAATTTATTATTATGAAACATTTATCTCATTCCTCATACTCAGATTGGTACCAACCTAAATAACCAAGTGAGCCTTCTACTGTCCGGAGAGGCCTAAATTAAGAAAAAGGTTATTCTTTCTCTGCATCATATTTCAGAAGTACCTTGTATTTTCACACTCCTGGTTTTAATTCAAAAAGATTCTCTCATTACATTTCTATCACTCTGCACTTCCAAGCCACTTCAAGTGGCTAGCCCCTCACCCCTACTATAATTACATATCCTCTATTTTGGTTGGTCTGTTTTTCAGCCTGTTCCCATGCTCAAAATCCCCTGCACCCAGCCAGGAGGGGAAGAGGCAGCCATATGCTGCAGCTCTGTGTTCCCTGAGAATTTTCAGTCTGCTCAGATGAAAAGTGATGAAAACAGGGATGAAGGTTCAAGCTCCCCATAACCTTAGGCCTGGAGGCTATCAGCTTTTCATTAGCAAGTCAGTGAGTGAATGAATTAGTGCGTTGGGTGAACTGGAACTGGAGAAGCCAGGCTGGGACACTATTAGGGTGATATGGGGGCTCCTCCTATCTCCTTTTGTCTATTGTCCCTTGAGTTAGCAACAGTTGGCCTTTTGTGCAGGATTTAACTGCCAGTTAGCATGCTAATTATGGGATATGTGCAAGTGTTCTCTTCACCGGTTCCATCACTCTTTAGGGTTTGACGTCTCTTTAGACCCAGGTTCAAAACTCCTAATGATAAAGTCACCTACAATTTGTAACCTTTTCTCCTTCCTCTGTCACCCTCTTGTATTTGTCATAAATGACTGGGCAGAGGTAGCTAAATGGGAGAGCCAAAGGTTGATGGTTCAATCTCATCATCTATTGACTGACTGCATGTAAGTCTTTGTAAAGATTAAATAATTATAACAGGGCTATATAAGACTAGCTTTCGTTTGTGCTTCTAGGTTTAAATTTGTCCAAGTCTTTGTTTAATCTCCTTAATCGACTTACATGGGAAAGCTTTCTCCATACTCATATGAAACAACCAGTTTGTCATTATTAACTGATCAGTCATTATTTGTAAGGGTGAACAAGTCTGGATAATAGTTACTGTGGCCCATGGTGGATCAGAAAGTCTCCAAAACTACAATCCAACAGTATACACCTCAACACATTCTGTCAGGACTACTAATCTTAATGGAGAGCAGAGAATAGATGCCCATGCCCAGAGAGTGTACGTGTGCCAGCTGTAGGCCCGGCGTTTGAACCCTGGCTCACATGGGCAGAGCGAGGGAGGCCACAGGGTGTGAAGGAGATGAGAGAAGGATCTGCAACAGTCTGCCTCTCCACTTTCATCTCACTCTCCCAGAACCATACAACAAGCTCTTTCATGCAGGCATTTCTGCGGCCAGCCTCCCCCAGACCCTCCAGGCCCTTGCCATTCACGCTGCTTAAATTCAATGTTCCAAGAAAACCCCATGATTGGAAAGTGACTTCATTATCTTCCTCCTCCTAGGTCTCCTATGATGATACACCAGCCCTCTTCCCTCTATTTTACTGCACAGTATCAAACATATGTTCCATTTACACGTCCAAGCCACTCCCCATCAACACGGATGACTTTTGTCCACATATATATATATATATATATATATATATATATAGTATGGCTAACAGTTAATTCACTGTGGAGGATTCACACTGCAAAGAAACTGACACTGTAAAGAAACTAAAATAGATTAATCTAGGCAATACTCGCACAGTCATTGACAATAAATATATGTTTAATTTAACAAACAATATCTTTTCTAAGACTTTATAAATGTTTTATTAAGTTATGTTACAATATTCACTGGAGGAAGCTATGATGACATTCCAAACAGCAATTATTGCTGACAAAAATATCCAAACAAAGGTCACTTTTGTTCATGGAATTCTTGAACATATTTCCTGCAAATGACTTGATCTCCATGTCCCCCTGTCTCCCATCCCACCCAATTATCATTTTTCAAGCATGCCCCATCAGAGAAACACACATGGCGGTGACACTATGTCTTTAGTAAGAAATGGTGAAGGCTATGAGCACCAAGACTCAGACACATTTTTACTTGAAAATATATAAATGCATAGGTCTTCCATTTCACAGGACATTATTGCCATTTTTATTAATCATAAAACGTGTGAGTAGTAGTGTGTGCAATGAAAGCCTAAAGAATTCATTTGGAATCTCAACAGTTAAAGTTTTACTACAAAAAACTTCCTTGTTACAGAAGCACCCACTTGATAATGGACCAAAATGTTTACAGTACACAAATATAATAAATCCAGTTGTTAGGAAGCAAATAATCTGGTTTTCAGCAGGGTAATAATGATAATTGATGAATAGAAAAATAGACATGGCATCTTTGTGATTAGATCTATTCTAAAAGGCAACCCCAATAGGACCTAGGACTATATGGTTCAAGAGTAATCTTGTTATGCTAACCAAATTCTTACTGAGTTCTTCAATCAACATATGACCTCTATAGGGAAATGTGCCCTCTGCATTTGACTCAGCAGTAAGCAGGTCATGACTACATTGATGGATTTTGCTTATCATAGGCGTTCTGTCACATGACACAGATGCTTTATTATGCACAGTGCTTTTTGGGGCTGGGGCCATTTTTCCAGATAAAAACAAAACAGAGAACTTACACACCGTGACCTTGAATATAGTCACTTCAAAATACTATTCCTCAAAAAGAAGTACAAAGTAGTAGTAAAAAAGTATGTGAGGACATTAAGTAATTAAGTGAGAGTAACTGCATGTCTGGATGTAACATCTTATTTGTAATTTGAAGGACAAACTATTTAAGCATGAACAAAACCTCGTATTCACGGGTCCAATAGCCAACTGCAAAAATGGGAAACACTATAAATCATATCAGAGCGATGCAAGAAAAAGCAATCTTATCATAACATACCTTGTCAGCATTAGGCATTTGTCAGTGGTAAAAGTAACCAAACCTTTTATTGAAATAAGAGTACTTTTACACATTAAAAGTATATAACCAAAACTATATTACTCAAGTATATTAGCCTATTCAGAGAGGTATGCTACAATTGTATGAAAACCTTAGGTCTCAAATAACTGAGATTATATAACTACACTACCAAAATCTGCTCCTCAGATATGCTGATCATGTTCAGAGCCAAAATCGTACTACACCAGACGTGGCACACTGGACCAAAACGCTCCACTTACTTTCGCCTATCGGAGACAGACATCCTGGGCTGTCCCATGGAGGCCTCTCAGCCCGAGAAGTGCAGCACTCCCGCTCTCAAGACGCTGCTCTCTCCCTAGTGTGGGCTGCTTGTTCTTTTCATTTAGACAAAAGTGCTTTTTGTTGCCCTCTTCTCTTTTGGCGTGATATGAGGGCGCTCATTTTTATCTCATGATTACAATTCACCTGAGATAAAAACAAAGGCCGCAAAGAAATAATGCAAGTTATGGCACACCCGAAATGAACGACCAGGCTCACGTTCACTTCAATTACAGTTCTTGCTTCATTCGTAATAAACATTTTTCGTTTTCTGTTCCTTCACACAATACAAATCAATGCGCTGTTGTTCCCATAAGTCCTTGTGCCTCATGTTCTTAAAGTAACATGAACCTGTTATGATAAAATAAAAGCAGGCCTATTACAGATCACATAGGCCTATGTATTTACATGAAATCAAACTGCTTTATCAATAAAAATAATAATAATATGAATTTTATAATCAACTGTCTCATGAGTTTTCTAATAACACATACATAATAATAATACATATTGTATTTTAAACTTTAAGAGCGCTAGAAAATCAAGCCGCGCCCTCACAGTGGTTATTCATTACAGTGAACATCAGTCCTTTATCCGGGCCACTGTGTCGCACGGCGGGTTCACCTACAGCGCGGCATTGAAGGGGTCATTGTTGCGGAACAGCCTGCGCGCACTGATACTGACACAGCAACAAAGTGTTTGGGGCGTTTTGGTTCCATATAAAATATAAGTAACTAACTTGAATTGAAAATGAAGAACAGATCGAAACTGATACGAAAACAATGTCAACGATAACAGTTTAAAACAGTTTCTGAGTAGCCGCACTAACATCGGACTACGGAATGTTAAACTATTGTTTAACTATAGTTGAAAATTCTGTACATTCAAAAAGTTAGGTTGAGTAATTTTGGTTTAGGCCATATGCACATTGTTGTAGGCTTTCTATCATGATTCCAATTTATGGTGATTAGATTTGGTCCAATCATTATGCTGTATGGACACACACCACTGCTTCTTTAAGAATTGTAAGTGTGCGTTTTTTCCCCCCGGTCCTGACACAAGGGGCTCTTTAAGCCCTGGTAACTGCACAGAGCGCACATTCATACAGCAGCACTGAAGGCGAGCGGGGAAAGGGCGGACAAGTGCGCAAGGGAGGGAGCATCAGTGGAAACAAGGCTCTGGTGGATTTTCGAGTTAACCTGGAGACCTGCTATTCAAGAAGTAAGCTTAATGACAGTGTTTAGTGGTCGACTCTGTTACACCAATTAATCGCGTAGATGTCGTCTTCACACGTTACTAGCCAAAGTGTTTCAACCATTCTAACAAAACTCACATTATTCTTTTTTCTGAAAGGGTTTTAGCTGTTGTTGTCAAACGACAACAGCTAATTTGTGTTTTTAAATCTTAAACCTTCTTAACATTTGTCCCCTCTACGTGCAACAAGTATCCATACAGGTTTGAAAACTGTTTTTGGATTAATTAGCCAGTAGGTTTTTGCGTTGGAATGTATCTAGAAGATAGACATGTAAATTATTGTGGGAAAACTGCGACACTATCAAGTAAAATCATTTTTCCAACTACCATAGGAAATTGTTGTGAAGTAAGGCAGGGTTAATGAGCGCAAGCACAAAGCGCACTCAATATCGATGTGGACGTAATGTCGGGGCAATAGAGCGTGATTCGGCGGAACTATAGTCTCACAAAAATGAAGGACGGCAGAGATGGTGCACTCAGTGCGAACTTAACATCACAGTCCAGACCATCTTTCGGCCTAACGCCAAAAAAGACAAAAATGGAATACACAGTGAAGCGCAATCTCTTAACAACATTTCCAGAGTCTGTTTCTGTCAAAAACCTGTGCGTAAGCAGCCGAAGCTATATTTTACGCACACTACTTCGATGGCTCACTGCATGATGCATTATTAGGGAGTTTGATGACTTTAACAATGTGTTTACAGTTTATTATTACAGACTGTGTTCAGTCAGTTTGTGTGATTTGTAGGCCTATGTGAAAACTACTCTCACGGTAACCATAAAGCGACTAAAAGTTATCGAGCGGACGACCAAACAAGAGCTCTTAGCTGAGCAACCTGTATAACTACTTCATTGGCACGAGGTTGTTTCTACATCCACTTTGTGCTGAGCCTATAGAGGAATACTCCCTGGGTTTGTTCGCCAAATTAAAGTCATTCGGAACTGTCAAAGCGTTTAATTAAACAAAGACATGAAAAAGCCATGAATGTATAGTCCTGTGTCCGGACTAATGTTCTGCTAATGCTGAACCTCTGTTCCAGGTCCTCGTGGAGATTTTGCTGTGGTACGTGGAAGAGCGTGCAGGACGTGCTGCAGAAGGACTTTGTGGATTTGACACAGGTCGTGGTGCCTCAACTAGGTAAACCGGGCTCTAAGGTGCGCACTGAGGTGCATATGATACCAGCCAACCGGATGGAAAGAACTTTAATGTGGAACCCTCACAGAGTTCTGCAGCGGAGGCTAAGAGTAGAGACTGACTGGCAATTTATATTATAATCTGCAGAGGCAGGTCAAAGAGTCGCAGTGGGCATAGCACAGGTAGAACCACGGTCTTCTTACACAAACGGAGGGCAGCAAGAGCAGCACACCCAGAACCCTGTGCACAGGGCAGGACCATGTCCAGAGAGGAGCAGAGCTTGTCAGATGTGGAGCTTAGCCCTAGGTCAGACGACAGTCACTCCCTGTCCCCAAGCCACGTTGGGGACTCTACCCTCACTGGACAACAGCAGCATCTGCACGAGCTGGACCCAGCCGTGGGGCCATCCTCCGTCAAATCTGACAACGAGGATGGGCGCTTACCCGTTGGGATCCGTGAGGCCGTGAGCCAGGTGCTCAACTGTTATGACTGGTCACTCGTGCCAATGCCTGTGCGGGTGAACACTGGTGGTAAGAACAAGCCACATGTGAAGAGGCCCATGAACGCATTCATGGTGTGGGCCCAGGCCGCGAGGAGGAAACTGGCGGACCAGCACCCTCATCTGCACAATGCCGAGCTCAGCAAAACGTTGGGCAAGCTCTGGAGGTGAGAGGCTACCTGTCTCCTATTTTGGTTGATTTGAATGTGCTTTCTAACACAAGCCTATGTTAAATTTAAATACCTACCTTGAGTAAAAAAGATTGAGACTTATATGCTACGGAGTTATTTGGCGTGTGTCTTTGTACCATACCATATAGCCTACACTGAACTGTATTGTATAAAAATATATTGTAGCCATTTTAACATTTTTTTCTTCATTAAGGCTCCTCAATGAAAATGACAAGCGTCCCTTCATTGAGGAAGCAGAGAGATTGAGGAAGCAACACAAGAAGGACTATCCAGACTACAAGTATCAGCCAAGACGGCGCAAGAATAGCAAGATGAGCTCAGGCTCAAGCACTGAAGCTGATGGCCTTACGGAAGGTGAGCTCAGGCAGTCCCACTACACGGGTGTTGACCTGTAGGAGACTAAAAGTGGGGGGGTGGGTCCCCTTTGGCAAGTGGACAGCACCCTCATGCTGCAGGTGGCTACAGGCCTCTCTCACTCCCCCAGTTTACAAAAAAATGTATATTGACTGTCATAAGTAGAACATATCAAACACTGATCTCTTTGTATTGTGTTGACAGGTCAGAGTCACAGCCCTCCAACACCACCCACAACTCCCAAGACTGAGCTGCAGCCTGGAAAAGATAGCAAGAGGGAACATGTAGGGATCTGCCGTGGGGCCATGGCAACAGAGGGAGGCCCTGGAGGAAAACCTCACATTGACTTTGGAAATGTGGACATTGGAGAGATGAGCCATGAGGTCATAGATAACATGGAGCCTTTTGACGTCAACGAGTTTGATCAATATCTGCCCCCGAATGGGCACCCTGGGGTGACCCAGAGCACAGGAGCACCATCTGGCTCGTCCACCTCCCCTGTCATGTCCTACACCTATGGCATCTCTAGTGCTCTGGCCGCAGCCAGTGGACACTCGGCCTGGCTGTCCAAACAGCAGCCCTACCATGGCTCTGCCACTGGTGCTGAAGCAACTAAACCCCAGATTAAGAGTGAGTCAGGCACTGGCACAGCTCCCTTCTCTGAGGCAGCAGGGGCCCACATAGGCTACACTTCTCTGAGCCTGCCACACTACAGCTCAGCCTTCCCCTCTCTAACCTCCAGGGCGCAATTTGCAGAGTATGCTGAACATCAGGGATCAGGTCCTTACTATGCCCATTCAAGCCAAACGTCAGGGCTGTACTCAGCTTTCTCCTACATGGGCCCCTCACAGAGGCCTCTGTACACTGCAATCACTGACCCAGCTAGTGTACAAACATCACACAGCCCAACACAATGGGAACAGCCTGTTTACACCACTTTGACGCGGCCATGACGAACAACCAACATCCAGGGCACTAGTGCAGGGTCTGCCTTCAGATCCACGCCACAACCTAGGAGCAGCTCTTGCTGCAGCAAAGGAGAAGATGCTACGGACTGGAGGGAGTGGACCAGCACTAGGAGAGGGGGGTGCAAGCAGACAGGGCCCAGCCCTGTTTGGCTCAGAGGTAGAGGTGCTTTCACAGAGCAGGGGGCCCCAAGAAAAAGCTGCCACAGTGCAAGAGACACAAAAAGTGTCAGTGTGGTCGGGGTCCAGGCCTGGTTCAGAGCACTGAATGTATGAGCTTTCGGGAGCCTGATGAAAGGGCAGGGAGGAGGCCACAGGGTGGAGCATGTCAAAGCTCAGCACCAGTGTGGATCAAAGATGTAGAGATACAGAGTTGTATTATACTCAGTATCACTGACAATGCCAAGCCTCTACTTTTGTGCCTCATTTAATAATGTAATGGTAAAATATAAGGATACAATTTTAAACTGTGCATTAAAGTGAAGTCATTACAAAACACTGATTTGTTTTTAAGGAAACAAACTGTAAAAAGAAACACCAATAAATGTTTCTCCCAACTTTAAACTACCTTGAGAATGTGAGTAATGACAAAAGAATCTCTGATTAGTCTCACTGTGTTTCTGAATACACTTGAAGTTTTTGTGAACTATGAAACACAAGCAATGTTTATGGCACGTGATGCACAATATGTATTCTCCATTTATTGTTTGCACATTTTTTATCTGTAAGATTTTTACTTCACACATATAAAGCTGATGCATGTGTCAGTAACACATCTTTAAGCTCCATAAAACGTACATATCACAATGCAGTTTGTAACACTATATTTTATTTTTCAGATATATACAATATAAGCTACATATTGTTTATTGGCATGTTTGCCCTTTTAGCATGTCATTCTTACGAGATTATGAAAGTCTGCAAAGTCTGAAAATAGTTTACTTGAAATAATTTTTTGAGGCAAAAAGCTACTTTACTCCATTAGAACAATATAGCTAAGATGTCATTCACAAGATGACTGAGCCTCACATGAGGTGGCACAGTAATTGAGTGGGTAGCATTCACACAGTTTCTGAGTTTCTCCCTGTGTCTGGGTGGGTTTCCACCATTTTCCTCATCAACTTAAAAATATTCAGCATAAATCCAATCCTCCAGCTAAAGAACTCTTGATCAAGCCTAGCAACAAGATCACTGTGGCACGCACTGCTCCTGATGAGGTGCCCCAGGGGCATTGAGGGATGGGTCAAATGCAGAGTACAAATTTCCCTGCAGGGACCATAAAGTGTACCTTAACCACACAAGTCTCTCATTTGAGTTGCCAGTTTTAATGCTGAAAACCAGTTGGTTTAAACCTAAAATCCCTCACACTGTTGTGAATGATGTATATTTTTTTAACATATAAGCAACTCACCAAGAACCACAATTCAAAGTACAAGGATACGACTGAAGCAGCAACAAATATGTATTAACAAGATTTAACTAGATTCTAACAACAATAGTAAAAAAGGTAAAAGGCTACTTGATGCTTTTAAGCAACAGTCAACTGCACACTCCCATACATTAGATGCAGACCCTAGACTTGCATGAGGACAATATTCAACAGTGCGGACTTCACTCTGGGGATATTTTGCAAGTTGTGTACTACATAGTGTATATACTTTGGGGCTAAGCTTGACTAATTCCCTAACTGTAATGAGCAGTGTGATACTTTGGGAGGACAAAGAAGCCCATTGACATGAAGTACCATTCAGGAAGGAGGGGGGGACTGCAACTAACTGCAAAGTCTGAAAAAGACATAAATAAATAAATGTACTGTATTTTAAAATGACATTTATGAGCGTTTCACTTCAGCTGTAGGTGCTATTCATATGTGAGATCAAATCTAACTATTTTACTCTCCTGTTCAAAGGGTTTGGACATTCTTCTTGTCCTTCTGGTTCTGCAGACACATCTTGAACTAGCATGAACTAGTCCCAAAATATGAATGTTCATTTCATCAGTATTTAAACCTATTACCTTATCACAATAAATCGTTGCGACAAAACAAACTTTTGTCAATTTATATACTATCATCTTGGACCAAAGACATTTGAAAAGGGGTGCAGGTAAAAAAATAATAAATAAGTAAGCATCTGCCATTAGAAGTAGTGATGACCTGAGAGGAGCCCAACTGAGGCTAGTGTTGCTGATAATCACATGGTTGCCTCCATGACGTGGCCTGCGGAACTGTCTCCTATATCAGAAGACTCTTAATAGCACCTATGGACTCATTTCTACTAAACTACTACTACTAAATAGTTAAAACATGCTAAAATAAAGAATACCCTTTATTCTGTGAACGTATGCTGATACTGAATAAGGGGACAGTTATATATTACAAGTACACAGCATTGCTTGTCAGAGATACATTTGAATACTTCAAAATCTACTTCAAAATCTACTGCAAAATCATTCCGCATAGTTAGATTCAACTTGGTTTTAATTAAATGCACACTACCACAATGTTGGAAATGGTTCTGTTGTTAGCATCCTGCTGTCTGAATTGCAACCCAGTTTCTAGACAATACCTCAACTGTTTGGATGTGATGTGTGCGTGTATCAGGGTGAGGGGAACATCATATAAGCATGAGTTTTATAAAAAAGCAACCAGAGCAAACCCAAGAAGGCAAAATGTAGTTTTTATGAGGATTACCAAAGGAACTGGGGATGTCAGTGAAAGTGAAAACTTCAAAGTTTCTTGAAGATTCTTGTTCCTCTTAAACTGTAATTAATAGTTTCATGTATATTATACCATTTCCTTTTGGGAACACGGGGTGGACTGATTAATCTTGATTAACTGCATGCTACTCAGGCTTAATAGTTTAATTAAAAAAAAGTTTATTTTTACAATATAAAAATAACATACAAGAAATGGTATTGTATTGCCCCCTTGTGGCTCTTGGTGATTTTACAGGTGGAAAACTAAAAGTGTTGAGACTGGCCTGGAATGATCTGATAACACAAACCTTCAAAGTATTTCACCTCATTAACACGTTTTCCTGACTTTTCTTTAAATCAAGCCAATATTATGTTTCAAAATGATCTTCTATTTAATTATTATTATTTTTGAATAATACTGAGCTTTACAAGCTGAACAATGGTGCCTATTACAAAGGGTAACATCTCTATGCATCTTAAACAATATGGAGTCTTCACACAAGATAAGCATAAAAAATATTTTCTCACCCCACCATTTGGGAATCTTGAATTCCTGAAATTAATGTATACTACAGAGCTATGGATATGGTATGTTTTTCTGGGTCATTCTGCTTTAAGAATGATGCATTAGTACGATGTACTTGCACACAAAGCATTTGAAGTTGGCAAAAATAATGTTCTAACATCTCAGTCTGTTATAATGAGTTCATCACATCCCCAGTCTTCATAACTGCCATCGGGAAGATACCTGCGAATGATGATGGGAACCTTCCTGCTCCTGTTGGAACAAGACATTTGTGAGTATTAAAAGTCAATTTTTTATCCTGTTTATTGGTTTATTCAAAACTAGGGCCATCAAAGTGGCTTAACAAGTCCAGGTTTATCAAAATTCCTGGGATGAAACTCTCCAGTTTAAAAATCAAGTTGCTCCATGAAATAACCTTGGGTCTGACCAACGTTAATTCAGGCCTTGGAGTTCAAGCTGCTCTTTGGCGACTCTCACTGTGACTCCCGAAAGGCCAGATCAATAGAGCAACATCATAGAAAATGGGCTCAAAACATGCATCTGCTGTAATGTTTTTTATGATCTGTCTGAGTCAGAGTGGGCAATAATATGTAAATATGTAACTTTTCAAATAATTCTGATCAGAGGAGTGTGAGGAAAGACTTTCCACTCCTTTTCTATTAGCTTTCCCTCTCTGCCTACATTGCCAGGGCGGCTTATTTATGCTACTACAGAATATGAAGGTGTCCAATACTTTTATCAATGCACAGTGGTCTTAAAGTTTTGTCTTTTTCCCTGTTTGGAGCTGGGGCCACTCTGCATGAAAGTTGAGCTGTAATGGAACTCTGCATATGTACAGAGAATTGGCCCATCAAAGCAATTATGATATGGTAAAAACCCGTTCATCCTCAGAGTCCAAACCAGCATTTGTCTTTAAACATTCTTGGAGACAAAGCTAAAATAATCTTGACAATTAGCCTGGTCCTGATCAAGTGCTTGTTATTATGTCAACTCATTGTCAACTCCAATAAGACCTGTTGGTGGAACGGAACTGACGTTTAATGAGCCTAGATTGCCCAAATAAGCCAGGCATTTGCTTAAGCTTGTGACATGAAATACCCCTTAGGTTTCCTCAATGCTACTGACACAGTTTACTCACTTAAGTTCTTTCATGGCAATTTGCAGGGGATCAGTTTCTCCCTCCAGCTCCACCATAACTGGGGCACACATCCTGTTAGACAGAAAAAATAAATATTGAAAGCAACTTAAGTTTGTAAGAGATTCCAACTTTATACCAAAATAGAGGTTCTTTTTGGTTCAGACCAAAATGAACCTCTTTGAACTAATACGTGGAAAGGGATAATTAAATTATTTTATTGGGTTGTTATTTGAATTGCTTGATTTGGTTTTATTTGTTTAAAGTAGCATGACAAAAAAGGGAGGTGTTACACTTACGCTATCTGTAATGCTCTGGTCCCGAGCACTCTGGCCCTCTCGTACTTTGTCATGTATGGAGTAGTGATTCTCTTCTGGTTGGCCTGCTGGCCCTCTCCTGCTGGAAGTATCTGAACATTCTCCTGGTCCTCCTGTTTCCAGAGACACATCTTATCCTTAGTTTCATTTAGCTAAATATATGTAGCTCATACATGTTTTAAGTTACATAATTACTCTCCATAAAGGTTATATTCAATCATAATACTTTTGAAAATGCTGTAAAATGACATGTAAGGTAACTTTAATATACATTTATTTAAAATAAAATCATTGATTTAAGGTAGGGTTTATAAACTACTAGTGGTTATCAATTCATCTATAATCATATGTGCTTGTTACACAATGAGACAATAAACTTTCTAGGGTTAGACAAAACAAACCATATTTTTTTTCGCTCATACTGATAAATCTCGATTTTCAAATTGATTTATTTTTTCATGACAAAAACTAAATAAAAGCTTCATTTAAGCAATGATTTCACGGATATAAACAAGACAGTCTCTAAGTAAGTGTCATTAAACACAAACCATATCTACTATATTTTTTCCTCCAAAGTGAAAGCTGCGGTTCAAACACTTACTGACGGAGGCCTGGATCTAGACTCTAGATTAAAAAGACCCAGTCACCCGAATAAATCTTGATCTCGATTCAAATTTCAATTTCTTTTTTTCTTTTATCAGGATGGAATGATTAAAATATAGGCTGTAACCTACGTTTCTACTGGTTTTCTGTCACCAAAATAAGCTATGCAAGGGACCTCATTTGAAATAACTAATTTAATAAAAGCGATGAAATATAAATCTTACGTCTTCTACATTTTCCAGGTCGTCCAACCCTTCGTCTTCCTCGGCATCATCAAAGTCTCCATCATCAAAACTACGGAATTAAAATATTATAATCACAACACAGTATAACAAAGGTAAAGCTAGGCTATCTGTGATACGATTGAAACTACAGTGCAGATAGCCTCAGTTCACGTGTTTCTCAAAAATAATAAATTGTATCATCTTTGCACTCACTTGTCCTCGTTGTCGGACATATTTGCCTCCCTTGTGAATTTTTCCCCAAACAATCAAATACGAATAAAATAAGGTGCTGAGGGTTTTGTCAATATAGCCACATGACCGCGGACCCCACTTCCGCTCTTGACATTTTCTTCTTGTCTTTCCGGTAGATTAGGCGCTTTTGCATTGCTGCCCCCCTTCGGTGTCATAAAAAATCCCCAATACAAACCTAGAGTTCCGTATAATATTATATATTCATCAAAGTCGCTTGTCAAGTCTAGGCGTATTCTGAAAAGTTTAAGCCTCAACTCGTAAAAGAAATAAGTTAAATAAACCAAAGCTAATTCAGACCTAAAACACAAATTATCCTTTATGCCCTTAACTCCGAGGCCAACGGAGGAACGAGATCGCTGAAAATTGACTCAAGTTTGATATTTTTATACGCCCGTCCGTCCGTCCGTCTGTGGACACTTCAAAGCTTTGAAGTCTTTGAAGCTTTGAAGTTTAAAGTTCAAAGGTGACACACAGTTCCAGCTGCAGCGGTTGCTAGGCAACGGGAGAGAGAGAATACAAGACAACTACACATTACCTTGTCCGTGCTCTAGCTCGACAACCGTCTCACCTAGGAATGTCAAACTTCTTGGCTGGACACCCCATGGGTCAAGGATGTTCCCTATTGATTTCACGGCCGTTTTGAAGACGGGACGTATTATGGTATGGCGCTGTCCGTCCGTCCGTCCGTCCGTCTGTCTGTGGACACTTCAAAGCTTTGAAGTCTTTGAAGCTTTGAAGTTTAAAGTTCAAAGGTGACACACAGTTCCAGCTGCAGCGGTTGCTAGGCAACGGGAGAGAGAATACAAGACAACTACACATTACCTTGTCCGTGCTCTAGCTCGACAACCGTCTCACCTAGGAATGTCAAACTTCTTGGCTGGACACCCCATGGGTCAAGGATGTTCCCTATTGATTTCAAGGTCACAGGGTCAAAGGTCAAGGTCACGGCCCGACCCTTTGCGAAAACCTTGTCAGTATTGGAATCTTCCAAACTGCACCAACAATTCATCTTTAACTAGGTTTGACAAATTCTAACTTAATTCTATATACAATAATTCAAAGTACGGGCGGATTTGACTTAACGAGAGAGGAGCCACAGCGCACGGACAGTTTGATTTGGGACACGGAACTTTTCTGAGATAAACTATGTAGGCGCACAGTGAGAATCCACTGAAAACCAGCGCTTTTTTGGAGTGCAAATCAGTGTCGGTCTGTGCGCACACTGCCCCCTCACAACAGCCACATGTGTAACATGATTTTTTATTAAATAATGGCCATAGGCTTCTATATGTTTTATGCAAACATAAAACATTGGTATTACAACACATTAACAGCGTAATAGTAAGTATTGTTAAACCTTTAAAAGCATGACTATTAAGTATATATAACCTTTCCGTCATTACCTGTTTCAGCATGGATTTAAAGATGTATTGTTGGTTACTTTCACCTTCACCACCTGCTTCACTGGATAAGCTAAAACATAAAAGGTGAAATAAACATGGCTTATTATCAAAATTAAATAGTTTGTGACTAGATGTCACAGCACACCTTTACAGACAAAGGGGCAGGATGTAGTACAGTCATCAGTCACCATGTTAGTACCATTCACCTGGTCATTCTCCGTTTGGTTCCCTAGACTGGCCAGGTCAGTGTGGTACTGCCGACAGTGACTTCGGGCATCAGACCAGGTTCTCCAAGTTGCAAAATATCGAAACTTCTCTGGGGCACTAGCTGAAAAGAGCACACACCATACATTTTTAACAGGCTGCAAACACTGGCTATGTGAACAGTTACATCTGATGTAAATAATTTATTTCTGATTGCCCTTGTCACAGATGTGCACAAATTAGGCAAAGGTTGGCAAAGTCAAAAATAAACATTTTTAAATTAATTTGACTTTTTCTTGCAAATACAAACATTTCTCTAAGAATCCACTAATTAACTGACACATGTTTTGGTGATAAGATAAAAATAATCAGTAGATTTTTTTAGTAAACTGGTGTTTACTGGCCTTGTGTAAACACACCCACATAATGTCAACTGATAAGTTTGCATTAAAACACCGCTGCACTTTGAGCACCTCTTAAGCCATTCACATATAAATTCCCTTTCTGTTCACCTCTTCGTCATCTGGCCAATAGAGTTTTGACAAAACCCTACACTGCCCAACACCTCCACATCAGCAGAACCTTCTGCCACTGCTGCTCCTCCCCTCAAACAGAAAATGAATCCATACAATTACAATCAAACTAGAAATGGGCCTGTTCCTTAACAACAACACCCTATAATGTCAGTCTTCCGCCATAATATTTTCAATAAATCTCTTTTTCATGATTATGTGGTGAACAAAAAAGAGTTTCCAAATCCATCTGCTACATTCTTCTTACCTGTGTAGCAGACATAAGGCATTCTTGAATCACAGTAATGAGCTGCACAGCTGAATGCTGAATTATTATTTCTAGGTTCTCCTGGTGCCCAAGGTCTGAACTGGTCTAGTCCTCCATCATAATAGCCCCTTTTCTAAAAAGACCATTTCCAACTGTTGTTGTCAGTTCAGATGTGGCCCAAAGGAGAATTTCTCTGTGTAACATTTAGCAGGAGATTCAACTGTTTCTTATTGCTCACAGTGACCAGGACAAGTAGTGGGTTCTGCTGTAGCTCTGAGCTTCACTCCACGACAGTTTGTGCTCAGTGACTTGTTACCCGGGCAGACAGGCAAAACAGGCCTTTGGGTTAAAAATGAGGTGATGATGCAGCAAAACAGAACAATACAATATGTGGCTCTGTATATAATTACAGTACATTTAATCAAGAATGCCAGTGTTACAGGAACTGTGAAAATTGGTAAAGAAATTATCCCAAGAAATATGTAAGATGCAACTCACCAAAATGCAGGGTCAGAAGAAGTGACCTCATTTGTTTGTACACTGTAAATCGACTATGAATGTTTTATGGACACTCACTATGAAATGTTTTTTTTCTCTTATAGAATGGTCTAATGCAACTTGTAGTATATACTGTACCTCTTTCATCTATTTTATGCACGTGTGTTTCCAGGGCTTTGATACATACTGTGAAAACAGACATTAGCTGTGTTTAAATGCACACCAAAAATCAAAAATTGTCACTGGAGTTACAGACACACATCGCAAATGCACTATGGAGATTTCTAATGACACTTTAACCTATTGATCTTAGCCTATTCTATGCATGTTAAACCATATTTCAATCACTATCAAAAATATCAAAATAAAAATAACAAAATCCTCTTGCACAAACTGTTTGGATTATGTCATTCTAATCTGTCCAAACAAGACAGATTAGAATGATAAACGTCATTGTATTTTGGTTGACAAAATTACGGCGGCACGGTGGCTGAGTGGCAACACTCAGGCCTCACAGCAAGGAGGTTGCGGGTTCGATCCCCGGGTTGCCCAGGCCTATCTGTGTGGAGTTTGCATGTTTCTCCCCGTGTCTGGATGGGTTTCCTCCGGGTACTCTGGTTTCCCCCATCAACCCAAAACATGCCCACACCCCTATGAACTAACATCAAGGACCATGTTGTCCACCCTCCTGTGGGCTCACCACCTGCAGAGGGGTTCATGGGGGGGGTCAGGTGCTATGAGGATTGGGCAGCAAGCTGCCCCTGCGACCCAGCCGGATTAAGCGGGAGAAGATGGATGGATGGATAATTCCATTACATAAACTACATGTTCTACATTGAGTGGAGAGAAGAAACAAAAGAAATAAAGTGTTCATTTATATACAGTGTGTCTTTCTCTTCATTCAGGGTCAAAGATGTTTCTGTCTAACAGTTTTCTTCATGTAAGACTTAGATTCCCTTCCAATCCATTCTTCATCAAAATCATCTTAAACTAAAAACAACAACATTACTTTTTTACTTATTATGTTACATTAATAACGCTGCAAGGATGTTATTAATTTTTTTGAAAAAAAAGATTAACAGTGTAATAGTAAATACTGTTACCCCTTTAAAAGGATTTCTATTATGTATTTGTAATTTTGCCATCATTACCTGTTCCAATGTGGATTCAGTTACTGCTTTGAGGTTCAAAGACAAATTGTTGGTTACTTTCACCTTCGCCACCTGCCTCACTGGATAATCTAAAACATAAAGGGTAAAATAAATATCGCTTATTATCAAAATAAAAAGGTTTGTGATTAGATGTGACAGCTCATCATTACAAACAAAGGGACCATGACAGCACCATACAGAGCCACACAGGGAAGTCCAGACATTACATCATTAAATGACACTGGGCTGCTGTCAAACCTCTTCCAAGAGTCTCTGCAGAGTCCAATATGGGTACAAATAGAGAGCTCAGCATGCTGCGAGACATTTTTAAATTTAGTGTACTTTTTCGTCCACATACAAATGTTCTCTTTAATTATACTGGTGCATGATTTGGTGATTTCCCTGGGACAAACAGCAATAATCTGATCTGAACATATAAATGCACTCTCTATCCCCTCCTTTGTCCTTTCAATATGCTTTGCAGCCTCTTCTTCACAGCCACAGAACCTTGGGCCACCTCAGCCTCTCCTTCCTTAACCAGGAAATGAATCCTGCCAAGCATTTGTCACTCATCACTGTTTAAGGATTTCTGGGTAGAAATGAGCTTGTTCCTTACACCCGTTCACATCCATAGAAAGGTTGTACCTGCCAGTCCTCCCCATCATCTTTTTCATGTGTTTTACAGGCAAAGTAGGAGATACTATTTTTAGAAAATTATCAATATTCTTTACTTTGCCTAGGCAAAGAATGCGTATAAAGTGCCTAATAGGCAAAATGGAGAACCTCTGGCAAAGCCCAAATCATCTGTTTGCAGTCATTGTTAAATCAGCTTGCTTTTATATTCTACTATCTACGTTAGTTGTTAATGGCTTTTTCTGGTACATTTAGCTTATACTTGACATCACTCACTGCTTCCTCCATTTTCAGTAGCAGATGTTTTATTAATTTGATTAATGGTATAAGTCAGAGATACAAATAATAATATAAGAACAGACCTCCATCCATCCATCTTCTCCCACTTAATCCAGCTGGGTCGCGGGGGCAGCTTGCTGCCCAATCCTCATAGCACCTGAGAACTGACCTGTTGCACATAATAGGAGCTAAAAAGAGGGTTTGTTATCTACACTTAGGCTTGATGAGAGGGTCTTGTCTAAGGGATAAACTGACAAAGACCAATATCTGGAAACACCATTATCAATCAAACTGCAAAATCAGTCATTTGCCCAGGAGTGCTTCAGGCTATTTTCAATGGTGGTCATCTGAACATTGTTTTTGCTGATCAAGACGTTTTGGCATCTCATCCAGAAGCTATTTTCAATTTGATGGCCATATTATTATCAATCAAAATAAATAAATAAATAAAATCTAAATAAAATCTAAACCAACAGTAAAACTTCTGTCACACTTTGCCAAAAGGACACATTCTGCAGCATACTTAAGCATTCTATTCTATGCAATGCCTAGCCAAAGTAGAGAATAAAACATTTTTCCTTTGCCTGTGTGTCTGGGGTGAAGGAAGTCTTGGAGTCCCTAGCCCCGGATAAGCGGAAGAAAATGGATGGATGGATATTTGATTGGACATCCCATTTCACATTATTGCTTTTACAGTAACAAGAACTTGTATTATACAAAATTGACTCCTGTGAACTTTAAGACATGTTAGAATGTTGTTACCACATCAAAAACATACCTGGAGTGGAGCTGTGTTTTGTTTTAGTCACACATGTCTGAGTTATCCTTTTTGCCTAGTCTATCTACATCTCTAAGGTGCAAAATGCTCTGTTTCACCTTGTGATGTCATGTATCGCTAGTCTTGAAGTTAACAGCTACCTTTTACCTTTACTGAACTAAAGGTAAAAGGTAGCTGTTAAGGTTGAAATGATCCAAATGAGTCTAGTGAAAGTATGTAATTTAAAAACACAGTGGAGCAATTCCTGTATTACCACATGATATCACAAGATGTTTTTAGTTTGAGAGGAGAACTCAGCCACAAGATATGTATGTTGAACATGTATGAATGAAACAAAACAAAACTGCAGGTGTGTTTTTAGCCTTTAAAGGATCAATGTCATGTTTTAATTTATTTTTGAATAATATTTCACTTATGTTTGCTCATGTGAATTTCTCACAACACACATTTGAGGCATTTTAGAGAACTGCATATGATGGCATATTTCTTATAACTGGAAGCTGTTTCTTATAATCGAAAGGTGAGTGTACAGATTTGACGGTTAGGGCAGAGGAGTGTCAGTTACTGTAAACCTGCTGCTTTCCAGGCATCTCAAATTATGAAATCTCGGGCATGGACCTTTATGACTCATTGTTTATAATATCCTAACTTAATCATTCTCCTAATGTTATTCACCATTACAGTTGTAAACCACTTTACCAGTCACACTCCCTTGTATAAAGATAACAAATACAAGTTGTGGGTGTGAAAGGTGGAGTTCTGTGGGTTTCGTTGACTGACAAACCTTGTTACTGCCTGGAGGAGATTCCTTGAAAAAAGAGGTTCCTGATACATCCTCTTTAAAAGACACAGAAAATGTTAGTATTCATCAATCTAGAGAGCTGCAGTAGAGGTAAGAGCACTGTTCATGCATCAACAGCAGATACTGCACTTAATAACAATAACTCAGTAACTGTTCTCTCTGTTACAGCATTGTCCTGCCTGGGGAATTATCTTGGATTGTGTAAGTCAACATTTCAAAAATAATGTGAATAGGATTTCTTACAAATTATTATGGTATACCATCTGTTTAAAAAAGACATTGGAGATTAATTAATTCATTCATTTCACCAATGCACTCAATTGCAATAAGGCTCTTATATTGCAATGTTCATCCCTGGTTGTGTAACATTACCATACATAATAATGCTTATGAAGAAGTGCTATGCAACTCTGTTTGCTTACACCTTGAACTTGAACTTGGACTTATTCTGGACATGGTTATTTAATTGACTGGTCTATAGCCAATCTCCTGTCTGTAAAAGCATATGGAATATTTTGGACTTTAAAAGAGCAAATGACAATTTTTTTGTTGTTTGTATTGTTTATGGAAAATAATTTGTTTCATCAGATTTAAAGTTTTACATGCCATTGAATTTCTCTGAAAAAACATGTTTGAATTATATTTATTCTAAATTTCAGCAGCTGAATTTATTTACATGGATCTTTGCTGCTAAATTTTTCCCTGAAAAAGCTCGAAAATATTTGTGCTAAATATTTGAGAATTTTAAATTTTGAGTGAAAGTGACAAATTCATATAGATTTAAAATTCTAAATCTGATGAAACAAATGATCTTTCATACTTCATTCATTTTCAGGAAATAAATATTGAAGCCATTATTATTTGACAAAACATGTCAACATTAATTTATTCTGTTGTATGCCAATAACACAAATAACTTTTAATATGTAAAAGTTTCTCGGGCACATTAGTCCAAATTCACTTATTTGGACACAGTAATATTAAAGGTAGGCTACTGTCCTTGCAGATTTTGACAGAGTTGCATTCATGGAGGCTGGGGATGTTTTTGACATCATCAATAATATCACGGACACATGCTTGTCCATTAGTTCAAGTGTTGCTAAAGTAATCCCAACACATCGTGAATGCACCGTGGAGCTTTCCAATGACACGTCAACCTACTCCCTCTCTAACCCATGGTAACTACTATTTTCCAAGAGTAAATATAGTTCAACATTTCTTATAAGTAATTTTTTTTGCTCTCATTCTGAAAGCTCGTTCATCAAAAGTGGCCATTGCTCCAACCCCTTACCACCCTCCATTCTGCCCACCTCATCTGCCACTGCTCTGTTCTCCAAGACTCCATTTCGAGCTGAGGGATCAGCTGGTGCATTCACCTATGATGTGTGTGACGAAACCGGCAGCGCTTTGGTGAGGGTAGCCGTCATGTTCAAGGTCCCTTTTAATAAGAAGAAAAATCCCATAATGTACGGAGTGGGCGTCTTTGACACGAACAGATCATGTGACTGTGAGCTGTACCAGGAGATGTCCAAGACCACTGGTACGTTTGTCTCTGGAAGAGCCAAAGGACCAGGTCTGGTATACAAAGGTCCAAATATCTCAATCTTGGCTTCAATGTCAGACTGTTACACCTCGGTCATGAAGGTGCAAGTGATGGAGAACTGATTTTTGACAGCACGACTTATTTATCGTCTTAGCATTTGTTTTATTTTATTGTTCTAATAAATTAATAAGGTCATATTATACTGTTTTCTTCTCTTATACAGAAAACACTCTGTTTCAACTTGTGATATTGTGTGATAATACAAGAAGTACTCCACTATGTTTTTAAACTCCATACCTTCACTAGAGTCCAGCAGGGCTTGTTACAATTTCAGCTCTGGAATTTCCGATTTCTACTCAGTAAAATGTAAAAAGCATTTTGAGGTTTGGAGATGTAGATTGAATAACAATGCAAGGTTACTCAAACATGTATGAATGAAACAAAACACAATATATGTATCCAGTATGTTTTTGATGAGGTAACAGCATTATAACATGTCTTAAAGTTCACAAAAATTAAATCTGTGTAATTTAAGACTAGTTTTATATTGTATTTTGTTTTATTATTTTTTACTCCTTGACTTTGTTTTTATACATTTTAATAAAAAAGTTAATTAATTGTTGGCTCTTTGTGCTTCTATCTTAAATGAGAAGAAATATGAACTGGGGTCATTTACAAATAGAGTATTGGTTCCTAGAGTGTGGTCCTGGACCTTAGAAAGGAGGAGAAATATAGCTAAAGATGGGGTGCTGTAAAGGATGCCCTGTAGCTCACCCATTTGGTGAACCCCTTGACTCTCTGTTGTGTTTCAGATGACTTGGGAAATGGTCAATTTATACAGTGTTGCACCTGAAAAATTAACTAACCTTTAAATAGCTATAGTACAAAATAAAGCTTTGTTATTTTTATACCACATTGCCCTTGTTCTTTTTCATGGCAGAAGGAATTGTACAATTTTATATTTAATAAAAAAGGGGACCCTACCCTTATCTCTTGGTTACAGGTTATTTTGCAGTTAGAGCCATGAAAATGTTCAGTTAACCTTAATATTTTATCATATTTTAAAATGGAAAAAAGCACATAGCACACTCAGACGACCGATGTCCAAAAGCTTTTTTATTTTTAAATTACATTTCGGCGAAAAGCCTTCATCAGATTAATTTTCTTGCTTTGAACCAGTCATACAAAATGGTTGATGGTACTGATGGTGCTCCTATGCTCTGCAATATGTGTTTTTAAAGCCCTGCTTGTTTCACCCCCATAGGCTTTACCACAGGGGCAGGTGCTCAATGATATTTAGTATTGGAGGATAAAATTCCTCTGATGGGTGTTTCTTTTCCAGTGTGAGGATTAAAGCTGTGACAGCAATAGGTGTAGATGCACTGAGTGCACCCACCACAGTGGTGATTACCATTAGGGATAGGAATTTGGCCTGATGTAGTTTGGTTTGGAGGAAGGAATGTACCACATTGAGCTCTTTAAAAGCCTTCCTCTTTTATACACCACTAGGGGGAGCTCTTTAAAAACCTTCCTCTTTTATACAAATGCCACTTTCAGATTTCACCTCACCCCTCCCATCTCCTTGCCCTAGTTTGGTACCCTTCAGAACCAACAAGCCCCCTTGATCTCCATTATCAGTACATTTTTTTACCCAGGTCATAATGTGATGTCATGAATTTCCAACTTCATGACATTATTTAATTAATTAGTTATTTGACTTTTTTTTATTAGTTGGCTCCTCTTAACACCCAGGGCCACTGTGCTTTTTTTCTAGTATGGTTGTCTGCTTCCCCTCTGCTCCTCTTGGCTCCACCCTTTGGTCCACCCCCTACTTAGGGAGCCTATTTAAGCCCCTTTGTTGAGCTGTGGTTGCCTTGTCTTTTTGTTCTTTTGTTCTTGTCCTTTTGTTATAATTACATTTATAGTTTATTTCAAACGCAGCAGGACATGAGGTTTGTTCCTTGCACATTCAGATTAGTTTCTGTGGTATAAATCTGCACATGGGTTTTTGTGTCAGAGGAACAAATTAGCTTCAGTATTATTGTTTATCGCCTATATTTATGTCAGTAATATATTGGACTTCGTAATATATTGGAATTCGTTGCGGGAGAACATGAAAATTCCACACAGACACCAGGACAACATTCAAGCTCTATATATGCCAAAAAAAAAGACTTCAAATGTGAGCCCACACTGGAAAAAAACAATATCTAGTTAAGTTAAAGTTACTTAAATTAATAACATTTTACTTTCTATGAGTAGACTCAACTTGACAAGTAAAATTATCTACCAGTGCAATAAGTGTGCTTTTCTTAATTCAAGCAACATTCGACTTTGTTCCTTATTTTAAACGCAAAACAATGTTGTTCTTATTTTAAGTGTAGCAAGGTGTATTTTCATACTTTTAAGTACAATATGTGCTCCACTGGCAGATAATTTTACTCAAATTTACTCAAATCATGATAAAACTTTCTTAACTCACCTTAACTTTGCTAGATTTTGTTTGTTGCAGTGCACACTCACTAAGATTAAAAGGAGAGGCTGTTGACACTGTCTCCGAACACTAGTGTCTGGTTCTGGGACATAAACTAAAGTGGGACAGCAACACAGACCACATTACCAAAAAGGGTCAACAGAGACTCTCTTTCATGTAGGTTGAGAGTGAAAGTGTAAGAAAGAGTTTTGCATTATATGGTGACATGGGAGAGCAGCTGAAGCATAAAAGAAAAAAAACAAAAACACACAGCTAAACAGAAGGCTTCACTCTGTGCAGTCTGTGTTAGCAGTGATACTGGAGTCTGTGCAGAACCCTTAACTGTCGCCGTCAAACCCTCTTCCTCTGGAAAGGGCCTCTTCACCAAGTCTTGCAGATCTATGCTAGGGACAGGGGCAGTGTTCACATATGACCTGTACCAAAGCCTGATCACTTATGAAGATGAAAATATAAATATACATAACTAAGGGTTTGTTCCATACACCACAGCTGAAAACACTGAATAAAAATAAAATAAAATAATTATATTGTTCTGTGACAATTACCTATGTAACTTCTAACTGTTCAGTAAATAAAGTATGCAATGTCACACTATTATTAAGTAACTGAACTCTACATTCCAATAAATATGTGTCAGTAAAAGAGAAATGTTTATTACACAAACCATCCAGATTCAGTAAACATAAATCTGGTGTATTTTAATCAGGTTATCTATAGTAAATCCAGAATAACCATCTTCTGTCACATAACCTGGGACCACAGTATACAGGCTTACAATTTCTTGTGCAATAATGTAAGATAGTAATTTATTGTATATATAGCTTTTTTTGATTGCAATTTATTGTATATATTGTGTATATATTGTCTTTAGATCCCTATAGTGTTTGTCTATTTTTAACTTAACTGTACTCTATTGCTGCTACTGTTTCTTGCTGTTCTCTTTACTGTGCGTTGCAACACTGAAATTTCCCCATTGTGGGACAAATAAAGGATATCTTATCTTATCTTATCTTTATAGCAACTGGATTGACATCCAGTACATTCAGCAGTCTTAGAGGAACCCAACTTTCGAATACCACTATCACTTTACTTACTTCTAGAATTCACATTCTGAAAAATCAACAATTTGCACATACCTTAGATCAACATAAATATAAACCAAATATGATATGCTTTAAGTATTACACGATGGTGCTATTGGACTTGCTTCTGTTTGAGGCGTGTCTTCAGAGCCAAAAGATCAATGTAGAGGTTCTGGTTAAGTACAGCTGATGCACAAAGCAGTCCCCCATGAAGAGCTCCTGCCATGCCGTTACAGAACACATCCTGACCTAAAAGCAAACACAGGTGGAGTTTTACATATAGCAGAGCATTGACTGTTCTCTGAGGCTGTGAGCTCACCTGTCAGGTAGAGGCCCTCCACTGGGGTCTGTGGCCGTGTCCTAGCCACAGTGTCCGGGGTGAAGCGCTCCAAGTTGTGCTCTGCTCCATACATCTCGCCTCTCGGTGCACCCAGGTAGTGCACATTAGTGAGAGGGGTGGCAGCGTCAACCATCACGACCTACACGAAAGAAGCATTACACTGCATATAACAGGGATGGGATCAAATTGCTGTGAGACTGTGCTTCGGCTTTACATTTGGCATGAAAGAGTTACATGCCGCTTAAGCTCTGGAAAGTTTCATAAATTTCAGCAACTAGAGAATTGTATTATTGATGTAAATAATCAGTGATAAAGCTGGTTAAAAAAGAAATAATATAATCAAATATACGTGTGTCTCAATTCACTCGCAATCAGTCTGTAACATGTTACAAAATCAGGTGCACTATATTTATTTTGCCACTGAATGCTAAAAGGTACAAGTATAATAGTTCACTGCTTAATCAACCACACACCTTGTCTCTTAACTGAGGAAAGACGGTTAATGCCCAGTGCAGCAGCTCCTGGGCCATGCTGTTTTTCAGATCCTGGTAGTCCTGCCCTCTTTTACCCAGCTTAGTGTCTTTCCACTCTTCAAACCACTCATAGCGGGCCATGGTCAACAACGTCATACAGGACTTTCCTATAAAATAAGCCACACATAAATCAAGGCTGTTAATCCTTGACTTCTAACTGTTTGCTGGAGGTACCTGGATGTCTCATGTTGGCTGTGGGATCCTTGGCAGAAGGGAATGTGATAAACATCATTGGAATGTTGCCCAACACCTCGTCCCCACTAAGAGAGGAATATCGTTCCATTCTGCCCATGCCAGAGAAACCACCATGAACTCATCATGTAACAGAAGTGTTGTGCCAAAGAGATATTCAACCTATTTTAAGATAACAGTTGTTTGAATTCCATTCATGCATTGCTGCAAACAAATTTATAACAAATCTGCACTAAAATTGCCATTATATGGGCAATGTAATTGCATAGCTTTGAGCCCATATTGGCTAAAGTAAAATAGCACGAGACATTTTTAGCAAAGGTGATGATTTTTAGCAATGGAGACATTTTAATCACTACATCTTGTTGATGAAAATCAAAGCTTTAAAAAAATGTATTACGTAGACACAAGCTCACAGTTCATCCAGATTGTTGTCTTTGTACATCCAAAAGTTGGTGGACACAATTCCTAGCTCTTCTTTTGTTCCATCCAAACCAACAAAGACCAAGAAGGAGCCCATTCCATGCCGCACTATTCCCAGCAATGAATGAATCTCTACATATATATAACAACATTAATTCAACTTAATTACATTTAACAAATGAACAGAATAGTGTACCTGGTTTCTCTTGTATGTGCTGGGGCAAAAACTTCTGAAACGTGTTGAAGATTCCTGCGTTGGAAATGACAACAGGCGCATGGACCTCTATCTCCTCTTTGCCTTTGAGCACTGTTACCCCTGCAGCAGAAGACATTTTATGAACCATGAAGACCACACAGGTAGTTATGATAAATATATTCTAGTTTCTATAATGCTTGGCATATAACTTCTATTGGTTGATTTCAATTAAAGTGAAACAAATGACACAAAAAAACCAGATAGAAGAAAAAAGTAATAAACTTACCATAGGCCTTTCCCTGATTGTTGATCAGGATGCGTTGCACTGGGGCTCTGACTAGCACAGCTCCTCCTGACCTCTGAATGACAGGGATGATATTGAAAGCAATCTCACTAGCACCCCCTCGTGGATAGTATGCGCCACGCTTGTAGTGATGAAGCAGAAGAACATTGATGAGAAAACTGGACTCTTTAGGAGGGACACCTATAAAGAAAGTAAGAGTTTCAGACACACATCCAGCTGTTTGCCTAAATAGTGTCAGCTTTTTGTACAGCACCGTAGAACAGATACGCTGACAGTGCCTGTAAGTCCTTGTTGTGTGTGAGGTGTGACATCATTTCTGAGTGGTTGGTTGTAGCTAGACGGAAAACAGATGAAATGTGGTCTAGTAGACCAGTCTGAACAAGGAACCTCACCAACCGGTATGGGATGATTTTAAGTACGGCAATTAAAGGTGTTCTTTTTGAAGCTAACTGCAAGACAAAAAGGGAAAGAGAAGGCAGTTGTAGATTTGTTCCCATATAGTTCAAATACTAGTATGAAAAGAAGTATTGTGGCCCTAGAACTGAACCTTGTGATATCCCATATTGTTGCCGTATAATTTGAAGTAGATGAGAGTTTAAATTATTCTACAACACTGATCCATTTAAATTAAATTAGCTAATTTCATCTCATCATCATTCCCAACAGTTTCCATGATCTACAACAGTACCTTCATCAGCCTCATGAACTCGTCAATAGCCTTCTCCTCTCCAGGAAACTGTTTCTTCAGGCTAGCTGCCATCTCAGTTTTTCCAGCGTGAATATAGTATTCCCTACAATAGCAGTTTAAGTTATGATACCATACTTGCAAGTTATTATTATTAGTATATCATTTCTAATTCAAGCAAACCACAGAGATCAGTTGGCAATGCTTGGTTTTTAGCTATAACACTTTTTTCCAATAGGTTTAACTTTAATGACTACTTTTACCCTACCCACCTGAGATCTGATACATCATAATTTGACATACAACACATACATTCATCTTATTTTGACCATAGTTACTCTCTTAATCAGTTTTCCCAGTTGAGATTGAGCTTGAGATTGAGGTCTTACATCTGTGTGATTATAAAAGCCTTTTTCTCTATATATTGCGGTCTTACCTGCGCTGCTCAGCCTGACCCAGGATCACTGTGTCAAAGTGTTCTTCTAACTGTGTGAACTGCAGCTGCCCATCTGTGATCTGGTCTAGAACCACCTTCAGCAAGCTGTTCTGGTGGAGCTGGCCCAGGTAATGGATTCCTGAGGTTTAAAGGTGACAGGCAAAACTAACTTGTAACAAACAGTTTTCTGAAATTGCTAATTGTTTTTGTTTTTTGTGTTTGCTCTTACCTACATCAAACTCAAACCCCTTGTTCTCAAAGGTGTGTGTGCAGCCCCCAGCCTGATCATGCTGCTCTAGAACCACAACCCTCTTACCAGCTTTGGCCAGCAGAGCAGCTGCTGTCAGCCCCCCCACTCCACTGCCAATCACTATGGCATCCAAGGAGGGGGGCACCCGCTCCACCCGAAAACCTAGGCGAAAATGAAACATATTTCTTTATGAAGTTCTTTTGTCAGCAGATCCTACAGGATACAGCCCACCCTTATATAATAGTTAACCCTATGTCCAGCCAATCATCATATCATGTTTGCACTGTTTTCCTTACTACCTCTTATATAGAGAGATATTTATTACTTTTTTTTCTATTTTATTTTTACTTCTACATATACATTTATATAATTATGTCTTATTTGACATCAGTCTCTTTTTTGCTACTTATTTAGAATGTATTATTACCATTTAAATGTTTTACCCTTTGTTATTATAATATAATGTGATGTGGGAGCTACTGTGTCCAAGTAATTTCCCTTGTGGATCAATAAAGTTTGTTTAAGTCTAAGATGTAAAACAATATGTTTAGGTCACAGGTCTCTAGGTGCACCTAGACTCCAGGATGTGTGGCATTTGCATCATTTAATCCATGCTCTGGTTTCGTGTAGCACTACTTATCTAAAAACATCTGTTTTTCTGAAAATAATAAAGGGGCAATAAATCTGTCAAAAATAATTACCACAGGTTTAATTGTGTGTAGTGACGATTATACAATTATTATTATTATTGTTATTATTATTATTAAATTAAAAGTAATGTACAATAAGAAATTAATCTATGTTCAACATCCAATAGAGAAACAAGTGAATACAATTACATTATCCATTCATTCTCATATAAAAAAAACAGCTCTAATTAAACATCTTAATGCTTCAGATCATTAGTGAAAACAGTACTCACCCCTCTTGAGTCGTTCGTCCCTCTTCTTGCTGTCGATGACCAGAGCTCCTGGGGGCCTCAGACATTTCTCACTAAAGACTTTGTAACGTCGCCCGGTGGTCAGGAAGAAGAGGACCACTCCAGCCAGCAGAACACAACTCAAAATACCCAGGACCCACCACCACATAGTGCCTCAGCTTACCAGAGCCAAAAAGACTGTGAAGGAAACACACAAATGCTCTACTACAAGACCAGCTGAATGGTGCAGTTCAAGAAAGGTTAAAATTTCCAATAATGATGTTTAATGAATTATGATATCTGGAAAAGCTGCCAGGGAGACCAGAACATGAAGCACATTCTCCACTCCACAGACACAAGACTAGTCAAGAGAAAAGTACTTCTACTTAAAAAACTGTTCAGCTGCATTTGCTGCTTGTTACAGAAAAGCTTTGGGCCATGTGACATTAACAGATCATTTCACTGTATAAAAGAAACCACAGAATTTTCATCGTCTGTTAAAAAGACAAAGATAACTATAGAAAACATGCATGCTCTCCATATAATCCAGTGGAGTCATGAGTGCACCTCAGACTGGTTTTGAAGTTATCAAGTCTATACAAATAGACCCTTTAAACCAGGGACAAACCAGGAATGATCATAGTTGCTCTTGTCTTAATCCTAACCCTCATATTCAAGGCAGTTGAATCAACTGTGTAAGAGAAGCCAGTTTCAGTGGCTAGTCCAATAGTCCATAGTGTGTCTCTCTCTCTATATATATATATACATGTATGTATGTATATATGTGTGTGTGTGTGTGTATATATATATATATATATATATAAAACAATTGTACAAATAAAAAAACAAATTGCTCATTTATTACACAAGAAAAGCATTAACAAAGTCAGCCGCTCCAATGAAGACCACATTGCTGCTTGAAGTGGACTTTTTAAACAAAGTTGTAGCTAGTGGCAGCCTATACCAGTACATATAAATACAAGGTTTAAATTGAAATACAAAATCTCAACATTTAAAGCAAGAATCATCAATAGTGTGAATGTTATATTGTGCATATTATTATATACTGTATATGTAGTACAAGGACAGGTTCTGTATTTATTGCATTCATGAGAATAGTAAAAAAAAAAAAAAAGACAAAAAGACACAGTTAGATTATTGGAATGTATCTGAGAGAAGCTGCCAGATATGTCAGTTTATTCTAAATAAAATATTGTGCATCCAAGTACTGTTAGCTGCCACAAAATAAGAATCCCCACCTCTGCAGTGTTGGCACAAATGACAATTAGAACAAAGCACACCATCCAAGGGCTAGGAAAATATAATGTTTTTTGCTTTGCCAGATTTGAATGTGGGCCTATAGTCATCACTTTGCTCTGGTGTGCTTTACAAATATGCACAGTTAACATGCAAATGCTAGTAGCCAGCCATGCCCGCTCACAAGAGTTATATGTCTGGAAATGCCTTTATAATGAATTCTACAGTAAGTGTTGCTTAGAAGATGACTGCTCTGGCTAATGTACTAGGCAAAAGACTCATACCTAATATATGAGAGTCTAGAATATCCTTGTCAATCTACATGCTATCTACAACAATTTACAATGGAGAACCTATAACAAAATATTCAGCTATACAATGCTTATAACAAATAAATGTGCAAAGTGTGAATTTTGTAAATGTATGAAATGTGACTTCTCTGTACATACTGGGATTTCTATGGATGACATATAAAACAGGACAGACAGAGGTTATTGCTGGCAGTATATAGAAATATGTTCATGTAATTGTTGATTGACAGTGTAAACATAATACTACATGTAAACATTGACAAAGACTAAAGATAATATGGCAAAATGTAGGTACCCGTCCAGTCTGAACCACCATTCCCCTTCCTGGGATCATGTAAGGTAAAATGTGGTCTTTTACCGACATTCAATTCATCATGTGAGAGTAAAGCACCTTGTTCATCCTTTTACACCCGCTACTAAAATCCAGCTTGTCTAGTCCTAGCAATGTGGAATAAGTCATGAGGACATATCAAATCAGCAAATTTTCTCAAATGGCTGAATAATGTTGGAAATTCTAGGGATGCTTTAAAGGTTCTATATTACACAAAATTGATTCTTGTGACCTTTAATCCATGTTAAAATGCTGGTACCTCATCAAAAACATACCTGGAGTTGGGTTTTGTTTAATTCACACGTTTGAGCAATCCTGGTTTATTAGTCTGTTTACATCTCCAAAGCTCAAAATGCTCTGTTCCGCCTTGTGATGTCACGTAGGTGTAGTTTTTCATTTAACAGCAAACTTTTACCTTTAGTTCAGTAGATTGGCCATTCCAAGTCTGAAATAACCCAAATGATTCTCGTGAAAGTGTACAGAGTACATAAAACAAACATCACACGGTGGAGTGTTTTTCGTTTGAGAGAAGAACTCGGCCAAAATATTCAGGGTTTGTATGTTAAATGTGTAAATGAAACTAAACACAACCCGGTGTATGTTTTTGATGAGTATATAGCATTATGACAGATAGAAAAATGCATAATACAGGCCCTTTAAAGAGGCAGTAGTGTTGGCACATTGTTGAATAATCCAACATTTATGTAAACTATGGTGGCTTGTTATTTTACACCATATTTGCCTATTAATTCCACCTCTTGTCTTTGTAATTCTTGTAAGAGCAGTAGTGAAATGAAAATATGTGTTGTCTCCTATATGCATTACTTGTGCCGTTCCCTATTGTCTGCCTTTAGAAGACCCAGGTGACGGGGACCCACTGTGGGTTTTTGGACACCGTCTCTAGAGCAGCCTTGACGGTGCGGTAGGTCTCGTCTAGGTTGTCGTTAACGATGGTCAGGTCAAAGTAGTGACCGAAGCCTGCCTGGAGTTTGGCACTCTGGTCACATGTTCGGCGCAGCTCCTCGTCCTGAGAAATACATGAAGTGGAATATGAGAGGTAAATGATATATGGTCACATAAAGTGCACCAACTGGCACACAAAGCAGTCATTTGTACACCAATATATACAGACTTTGGAGACAAGTAAGGTTAAGTGCCTTGCTCTGTTATATAACGCAAGTATTTAGTTTTTTTCTCTTTCACTTTCAATTGATGATTGTGGATTCACAGGAGCATACTCAAGCAGCACCAAATGTTCAAGCTCTATTTTTAGACAGTATTGTAATTTTCAACACAAAATAACAGTATGTGCTAGTTCTAATTAAACTCAAGGTGAAACTGTTCAGGTAAGGTTAAATTTGATCGTTATGTGATTTATTCTCAGTATCAATACTTTCTTAAATGAGTATCTAATTTTGATACTAATTTTAGTATTGATTAGTATGAGATTTTCAGTTCTTCTGACAACCCTAACCTGACCACAGATCTGATGTGTAACTTCACCTGGTAGTGTTGCCTGCCTGTTTTTATTTCCATATTTTTTATTTTCATATAACTGTCGTGCATTGCAGTAAGCATTTTATTTTATAGGGTATTTTGTTTTTTTTATAGTAGCGCCTACATTTAATATGAGTTTTTGGCAATGATGGTACCCAGTAACATGGCTGATGGCATATTAACAGATAGATCCAGTGACGTTCTGTCTAGAGAAAATGTCCTTGACTACACACACTACCAAAAAGAAAAAACGCTTGTTCAGAACGTCTGTGTTAGGGGACAAGTGTAAGAATACCCTCACTGGTTTTGCACTTGTTACATATTGGAGACACTGGGCCTCATTCATGAAACGTTCTTACGAACAGATTTGTATTTCTTACAAACATTTTTGGCATTCACAAAATTTTTCCTAACTGAAAATGTTCTTCTGGAAGAACAAATCTTAAGAACAGCTAAAGGCACTTGTAAGAACAAAAATTCTCCTGTTTTAAAATATTATTACTCTGATAATGCAACAAAATATACTAATTCCTGCATGCTTGTAAATTATATATTTTCTTAAATTATTCCCTATAAACATATTACTATGTGATCCAATGACATTTACGGGGCGTTTTCTAAAGCAGTGTCTGTTGGGTCTGACAGGCTTTATACAGGCTGCAGTGAGCCTCAGTCTGTCCCAGCCCCGGTGCTCTCCATGTGGGCCTCTGTCACAGCCCTGGGTCTGGTCACCGTGCTGGACTCAACTCCTCCCTTGCTATTTCCCCTGGGTCCACTATCACTTTTGTCATAAATATGACAAAAGCACCTGCTTATTTCAGTAAGTTTTTGACTTAAATATTCCCTCTCCGAGTATGTTCCTGTGAGTCTGGACATGTGAAATCACAGCTGAAGCTGTAAAACAGCAGTAGTCTGCAGACGTGCTCCACCTGACTTCACGCTCTCTCGCACGCTTTCTCACGTCATAATGCCAAACCCATAATGGCAGTAACTGGAAGATCAGAGGGTGTTTCTAACCAAACACATATACATTTTTTTATGTAAATGAAATGTAAATGAGGTGTTCGTAGCTGGGTGTTGGTGAATAAGCGCAACTGTCACTTAAAAAGGAATTTGCGATCTTAAGAACGCTTTGTGAATCTGGTGCAGAGTTCTCTCAGCATCTTCTTAAAGTTGAAGTTATGAAAAATGTTTAAGAAAAGATTCATGAATGAGGCCCACTGACTCATAAAACTTACCTACAATTCTGAAGCTTGTGGACACCTTGCTCTGTCTTACCGTTAGTGTGTTGGGCACCACACCAGCTTCTACGGCCGACTGGTTCATGGCCTTCAGCACCTCAAACTCTGGAGCCTGGAGGAAGACCACGTAGGGCAGGAACTCTGAAGTCCGCAGCACTTTGAGAGACTAGACGAGACAAAGAAAGGCTCATATTTGACTATTAAATAACCCTTAGAGGCTAAACACATGACATCCAGCTGACTTATTCAAAACTGAAGCTTCTTATTCCCCGAGAAGTCTGTGACGGCATCAAAACAAATGCGTCTTTGTCTTTATAGTGAAGACAATTAAGCAGTGAAATGCCCTGTGTTTCTAACCTGTGGGTTGGCGTCCAGTATGCACACACGTCCGGCCTCCACAACCTCATGGATAGACTCGGTCTTGATTCCGTACAGGTTCCCATCGTACTCGCCGTGTTCCAGGTAGCGCCCATTTTTTATGTCTGCCTCCATTTTGCTGCGACTGGTGAAGGCATACATCCGGCTCTCACGCTCCCCCTTTTTAGGTTTTCTGGAGGTGTCTGAAGAAAGAGAGAGGGAATATAGTAAGGACTCAGTCTGGCAATTTTGTGTTGATGGTATAATAGTGACATTGATGACTAACCCTGTGATATTCATTTGTCTATGTGTTTATCATTTCATACAAATATACAATATGTAAAAATAACTGTTACTGAAGTGAGCATGGTCTTACAAGGAATAATGGTGCCAAAGATAAGGGGGTCTCTCAGCAGAAGTTTGGTTTTCAGTCTCCGCCTCCCAACTCCCTGAGCACCAATTAAAATCAAGGTTTTCCTCTTGAAAGGTGGGACTTTAGCCACCTCTTCATACAGTAAAATCTCATGTCTATCAAACTCTAAAAAAGAGAAAAGGTGCACTGTAAGTAAAGTAAAGAGAAGAGCAGACAATATCTTGGTTTTAATGATAATTATATTTGTTTACCTGCGTTTTTAGTGGTCACGTACATCATTTTCTTTTTCTTCTTTAATCCAACACCAGTGCACAGATTACCTGCAAAATGATCAGAATAAGATTTAGAGCATCTATTTTTGTCACGTGTTTAGAAATAAAATATTATTATTGTCATCCACTGTAATACCATCAGAGGGCACTGTCAAAAAACTGAGTGAGCAGCTGTGGCACTGTGTTTTTGACAAGTACCAGACATAATAATAATTTAACACAAAACAATGCTTTCCCAAATGTTTGTAATAGTACAATATTCATATGGCCTTGAAACAATAATACTACACACACATAAGCTCCACTGTTTCATTGTGACACATCGTCACAATTGTTTATTGTCCTTTTAAACAAAAGCAGCAGCTATTCATATTGAGCTTTGTTTTATAAAAATAGCTGCATTTAAAGTAGCTCTTTCTTCTTACTGTTGCGTCCTCCATCACATTACATAATGTGCAGAGCATCCGTTGAATGTTGGATATACCCTGTATATATACACACCCGTACAGTGCTCCGTCAAATGTCCAATAATTGCAGTTCTGTTCCAAAATTAACCCAACTAATAACTAATTACCATTATACTTCAGTTATACAAAGAGATTATTGTACCACAGAAATCACCCTCCTGCCAGTGCACAGATTCAACACAAATTCAAGCACTTTACAGATGTAATCTTGAACATCCAGTCCACTTAAAACTCTTAGTCAGTGATCTTTTTTGGAATAGTATGAGAGGAACACTTCGTGCTCCTTGTGGTGATGCAAAGCAGGTGCACCAACCATTTTACTTTAAATATTTGATATAACTCCTTAAAGGGCCCAGATTATGCTATTTTCTGACCTGTTATAATGTTGTTTCCTTATCAAAACATACACCGAGTTGTGTTTTCTTTCATTCACACATGTTTAACACACAAAGGTGGAGTTCTACTCTCAAATTGAAAACACTCTGATCCACCTTGTGATGTCATGTGGTAATAGAAGAGGTGCTTCTATTGTTTTTTAAATCCTATAGACCTTCACTAGAATCATTTGGATGATTTCACCCCTGGGACTTCCAATCTCTACTGAACAAAAGGTAAAAGGTAGCTATTACTGTGGAAAATTTTGGGCTTTGAAGAGAGAGACAGACTAACAATAAAGGATTACTCAAACACAACTACAGGCATGTATGATGATCTTACAACAGAAGAATCCATTTTGTGTAATATAGGACCGTTAGATACTATTATTATAAATGTTTAAATAACAATTTTTACTTCATGAACTAGAAGACTCTCAGTAGTAGAATAATTAAAATAGTTGGAATAGTTATTTTGACTTAGCCGTGTCCTGATTGTTACCTGCTGGTGGAAGCTCTACATCTCTCTTAACAAATGCCTTTCTCTTCTCTTCCAGCATCTGACTGGGTATCAACCCTGTGTTTCCCCCCTCCACATGGCGTGCCTATAAACAAAACAAAAAAAGACATCTTACATTCTAAATCACATAAAAATATTTTAAAAATGTATAGTGTATGAAGTATTTTTGTCTACCTGCCACCAGTTAACATCATCTTGGTTGACAATCTGCAGGATATCCCCGGTCTCAAATCTTAGACCAGCCTCCTTACAGGGAATCAGGGTGTCATAGGCTGGGTCATAGTCATAGTGACATTTAAAGAACACCTAACACACGGAGGAAAATGTCTTATTTTGTGTCCATGTTTGATCGTCTGTCTACTTCCTCACCTTTCGTGGGGGGATGGCCTCGTGGTAACTGGGGAGAATCTTCAGTACCATGTTTCCACTGGCAGCCTGCAACTCCTCGTGCAGCACCCGTGGGTCTCGGCCCACCTCTCGCCCATTTACCTGAGAAGAGAGAGATAAAATATTTTTTTTAAAGAAAAAAACATTGTAATTATTACTAATTTCATGTTTGGGTTTGCTTTCAATCATCTGCACTTACAAGTATATAATTTCCTAAAATACCCTCACAGCTCACAAATACCTCACATACACATCTCAAAAGCACTCTGCAGTTTTCCCAATTTTTCTATAAGGCATTAGAAAACACTGTGATTAAGATTTCTTTGTGAAACCATTATAAGTGTGAACTTTTTTTTAAGAATACTTTTCCTGATTTAAATCTGAAAATGTGAGCTTGAAATGATGAATTACTGACTCAAACCCTGACTCCATATTATATAAAAATACTAAACATCTTATCCAGTCCACCAAAATACCTCTTTGATGATGTCTCCAACATGCAGCAGGCCTTGCTGGTCCACCATTCCTCCGTGCAGAATGCGGGCTATGACAAGTTCCCCATTTTCTACTTTGAATGTTACTCCCTGAAATTGTAAAGGAAAAACAAATAGAAAATCAAAGGAAAACAGTATCAATATAGAAAATGGCTTTAAAAATAGGCCCTACCAGATGCTCTCCTGCCACCTTGCGTATGCCCACCATGCGGACTGCGTCCGGCGGGTGGTGGTTGTGTGTGTCGCACTCGTCTTCATCTTCATCTTCATCATCATGACCCACAAAGTCACAGGGGCTGGGTGGTGGGCTGTCACATGCTTGGGAGGCCACTGAATCATGGGTCTCAAGAAGGGACTGGAAAAACACATAAAGCTGCCATTAGACAAAAGGAGCTCCAGTGGATCATGAAAGTTTGTATTAAGTCACATTTAACAGTGACACAAAATTGACTTTTAAGAAGTTTTAACCTAGTTATAATTGTTTCCCTTCTCATCATGTTTTAATAATCTTATTCTCCTGAAGTCTGCTATGCCATAGCTCAGAAAATCTCCCTTACCACTCATGCACGGCCATTACTTTTTACTTGCTTTGTTACTGTGATTTAAATATCCAAAATATAAAATTACTAAATATGATAAATAAATAGCAAACAAAAGCATAATATGCCTTCTTTAAGATAAAAAAAAATCTTTATGCTTTAAAATCCCAATCACTTATATCTAAAGAAGTATTTATAGCAGTATATTGTAGATGGTACCTGGAAGTGCGGCTGTGTGAGGATGGTGGACAGCTCGGCCACTGTGTCGGAGCAACTCTTGAACGGGTCCAGGTCTCGGAGGATCTCCTGGAGCAGCTCCACATTGTTCTCTCGCACCGGAGAGAGCCGTGGTGCCTTCAGGCTCTCATCCTGCTCCTGGTAAAAAACAGGCAGCTGGTGAGGAAGTGAAAAGGCTCACACCCTCACAATTACAGCCTCACTAGACACTGGTCACTTTTAAATAGTTTGAAAATAATGCCCACATTATGAAAACAAGTTTTTCAAATTGTAACTCTTTAAGTATTAAAGAACACATATTATGCATTCTTGTGGTTTTAATTCTAAATGGCAAACTGAGGATTTTTACTGCTCATCGAAGACAGCTTTGGATGAAGTGTGTGAATGAAGCAAAAATACAACTCCAGATTGGTTTTTGATGAGGAGACAACAGTATAGCATGGTTAAAAAGTTAATTTTGCATCGTATGTGTTCTTTAAGACATACTATTATGGGAATGCATAGCACTGTTTATAAAGATGTACAAATTTCAATGTGTGCTTCTATGTGTGCTCTTGATGTGATGTGATAAAACAGAATGGTGCTCACCAGAGGGTTCTCCATGATGCCTTTGAGGTAGATGAGGTCCAGGTCATTGGCCGTGGTGGAGCTGGCTGTGCTGTCACTCATGGCGTCCAACACCTGGGGAGCTAAAGAGAAGACAAAGAATCAATAAACAGTACTAATGTACAGTACAATAACAATGTCTTTTGTGTTTGAGTCATTGTGAATGTGGGGGTGTTGTGATGTAATAGGAGCGGATGAAGAGAGTTCTCTCACCAGGCTCTGTCCTGGTGGAGGCCACAGGCATGGTACAGCTTCAGTCAATCTGAGACACAAGAAACATGGCAGAACATGTACAGTAAAAACTTATAACGTCACATAATGTTTTACATCTGCTACGACACAGAGAGCCATATTAAGATTGAATCCTTGTAGTTTGCAGTAGAAGTTTTTTGTACTAAACTCTCTAAACTCTCTGACATCACATTTATTTTCAGCAAGCCCTCATCAGTCATTTCAATTGCAATATATTGCGCAGCCCTGATTGAAAGATTTTTCAAAGGATGATTATTTAATGCTATAATAACCTTATGGCTTGTGTGTGCTTCTTTTTAACCAGCACACAAATCCTTACAGCACAGATAGGTTCATCTTAATCATAGTCTAACATAGGAGACATGAGGAACTGCTACAATAAATAATTAAATGGTGGTTTGGAGACTGTTGTTTTTTTCTGCATTGACAAATTTGGCAGGCATATTAAAGTAAAGTAATTCACCAGAGAGAAAATGGAGAGAGAGTGTGTGTGTGTGTGTGTGAGGGGGGGGGGGGGCTAATCTATACATCACCATGACAACCGACATGCTGCCGCTGTGATTTCGGGGAGGGCCCAGGAGCAGTAACATGGAACTAACTAACTATGTTTATCAAGCCGCCATGTCTTATTCTACCAGAACTGTTTTATGGCCATGCTGGTGCTATTGCTCGTGGCTGCCATGGAAACGGGCTCGTCTCCTCCTGACTGCTTCAGCTAGAGCGGGCATTACACAACACCTAGGCTGGAGCACAGGAGGTGACGTAAGGAAAAGGGACCGTGAGTAACCTGCCTGCAAACCAAGCTAATTTGAGTTAATTGGCTGCCCTTTCTTTATTCCCTTGCACTCTGGCCTGCACCTACCCACCTAGCCACCCCCATCTTCTGCTCTGATTTACTCCACCCCACGTGCCCCTCCTCCCTCCCCTCGTGCTCCTCCATCTCCCATCTGCTCCTCTGCGCCAGTATGTAAAGAAGCACACAAAAAAATGGACCCAGGTGCCGGGACAATTACAGTGATGCATTTCATTACATAGGCAGTCTGACCTAAAATTATTCCTACAACTGAATGTCTTGCTGATCCGAATGCACAAAGTATTTTAATATTCCCAGAAGATAAACTATAATAGGTCTTTCGCAGTCCTGTAGTTTAGTCGGGCCACATATTACGCACAACCAGATATACTGAGGATGACAGAGAAAGCCAAGGGGTGGTGTCCCATGCGTAGTCACGTTTCTTATTAATTTTACGTTACGTACAAGCAGGTATCTTACGGCAGCTTCAAATGGCAACGTGGCATAGAGCGTGGTCATGAATTTAGCTATGGTTGCTACCCCACGCAGAGACCCGAGGGGAATATGCTATTTTGACTGGTCTTCTGATATGGTTGTCTGAAATAACAAAACAAAAAACAAAGCATGAGAACATGTATATATGGCAAAAGGGGGAGAAATTAACATCTTTCAATGGGAATGGTATGGAATGGACTAGCAATAATGTATTTTGGATTGCGCGCTATTTCAAGAGGAGTTGAAACGCACACGTTCACCGACGCACCTTTGTCAGCCCTGTCCGATGTAGCCGCTTTCTTCCAGTACGCGCGCATCAGTGAAGGAAACGATGCCACTCAAACCTCCATTTAAGTCCGAAAGAAATCCGGGTGAATCTCGCTTGCAGTTACTACTTATGGTTTGTTCTGGTCACATGTTAAGACCACATTCCCTACCTTTGCTACAAAAAGCTGGGAGTGATGTCTCGTGCGCTCCCTGTTGTCGTCTGCGTTCTCCAATCGTCAATTTTTATTGATACGGGTCCCACTTCCGGTCACCTTTCAAAGTAAAACCCTTTCTCCTAGTATTTGTGCATGCTGTAAATGTACGTTCTAAGGAAGTCAATGAGCAGCTCACACGGGTATTTACATGCACTTTTCAAGGAACGAAAGAAGAAAAGATGGTTGTACATTTCGTTTTATTTTTAATATACTACTACTACTACTACTACTACTACTACTACTACTACTACTACTACTACTACTACTACTACTACTACTACTACTACTAATAATAATAATAATAACTGAATGGCTTTTAGTACACCCAAAGCCCTTTACTTTGTACTGTAGACACGGCTGCACTGTCAATCTGCGCCTTCCGCCCTGGCCCTTCGACTACCACACTCACATACATGCAACATTCACACTAGACAATGTGGGTGAAGTGTCTTGCTTAAGGACACACCGACCGTTTGCACTAGAGCTACTGCAGCACCACCGGGGCACCGGGTATTACCAGCCATCTTCCAATACTACTGCTACTACTTCTACGACTCCGACTACTACAACTACTACAACAACTACTACTACTACTACTATATTTGAAAATGTTGGCACACACGGTTATGGGACCCACATAGTCATAATGGACCCGTTTGGCAAAGTATAGCTTCGTAAAACCCCCTGGCCCCTTGCGGTCTTGAACCCTTAGGCTGCTACTTAAAAATGTAGTAACATGTGATCAACAGACACAGAAACATTTAAATAAATTTATTCAGATGTAGATCTTTACAGTAGCGAGAGTGAGACGACCAATGATGTTTTACAGCTCACACTTACGCAGACAGACCGCTCCACCTACGGGTTAGCTCTGGTATCACATGTTCTTTATTAATAACAAATTATGTACACAGTATTTCAATGAAGTGAGACGGGTGCATTGCGGTTAGTGATGGAGAATGATCGGGTGATCTTTGACAGTCGGATGACGCCCCCTCCAGGTGCATAGTGGGAACGCCCAGAGAAAGACCATAATGAAGTCACCACATGGAGTCATCATATCTAAGGACAAAGACACAAACACATTAGGGCTGAAATGTAAAGCAGGTCACATGACTTATTCTGGTAACTTACCGTGACCTTTGATCTCTACTGTCACTCCCAAACAGCAGCTCAGCCACCACATCTTCTTGAGCAGAACGTTTTCCATACCTTGAATGGACAACAAAAAATGTACAGAATATATATATATAGAGAGAGAGAGAGAGAGAGAGAGAGAGAGAGAGAGAGAGAGAGAGAGAGAGAGAGAGAAGAGAGAGAGAGAGCTCCTTGCGCTTCAGCTGATCCCCTGATGCCAGATACAGTTAACCAATCAATCACCACTCAACTTACTACTGAATATAGCTGTCAACATAAAATTTGACCCATTATTGTTATTATCAAGATAATCTAACAGGTACATTTTATAAAGTGCACAACTTTATAAGCAATATACCTACAATGTACAAACCTATGATGCCCAAAAGTGGCAATAACAAAACTGGCACATTCCCAGCTTCTCATCCATGCTGAGTGACACACATTATATTTTACTCAGGATATAGTCTGTGTCAATGACAGTGTTATTGTCCCATAATATAGAGACCAATGCCCATGAGAGCTACAAATGCAAAACCACACAACCATAGAAGCAGCATGTATTTGTGTGTATGTGGCGAGCCAAACTGACTGTTGAACCTGTGCCTCCCTTTATTTCCCATCAAACACCTGTTCCAGCAGCCCAGTAACAGCCTCATCTAATATTATGGTCAGTTACTCGTGCCTGTGGGAGGGTGATCGCAGGCGTCTGGTCCCAGCTGTCAGATGAGCACATTTTCAGAGAAAATGTTTTTACTCATAATGACAGGCTCACCAGTCTCCAGGAGTCACACCAAACCACTGTCGGCACTATTGCCCTGTATGACGGCCCACATCTTATGCGTCTCCTTATGAGGCTATTCCACTCTTTTCTTTAAGCCACTATTTATTTATTTTTTCTGTTTTGTCACATGTTTTTTACACTGATACACATTAATTGTAAAGTCTAATATGCAGCCATCAAAAGAAAAGAATACACACTGGGCACATGTAATATAAAAATATATACACATCTACAGTACATTTTCAAAGGCTTTTGCCAAAGTTACTATATGTGACAATCTTTGGACCTCACATTTTTCCACACTGCGTGAATGCAATTTCAATAGACAATTCTTTCCTTTATGGATATGTGCTGCACCATATTAGCAATCAATCTTCCTCAAACCTCTGTTAAAAGTAGTCTATATAAAAATTAAGCAGGCTGCAGCAGCTCCTCTTTGAAATATCAATGGTGCATTTGACTTTCATGAATAAGAACAGATCATATGCTGTCTGGAGGTGTGTGCGGCAGGCCAAGCTAACTGCATTTGGGACTGTTTTGGTCTCTCTTATTGCCTGTAGACCTGTTGATGTGGAGACCTGGAGCTTTGGGAGAGAGTATAAAATCCAATCTACATCTGTCATCATGAGGGACCCAGAGGCTGCCCCTGGTAAAATATGAGCACAGAACTTAAGTCACCACTGCCATCTTAGATCTCATGCTCAATAAGGCTGCAAACTAACAAAGGTGAGCATATACAGAAAATGCAAAACATGGAATGGTATTAATTAGGTTTTAGTTTGCGTTCCAAACATAAGTACATTTTCTCATGAGAGAAAAGAGTGGATGCAAATGTCTTTTGTTTTTTTGTATTGGTCCATTGCATCATGCAGCCATTTGCAGATCTCCATTGGATTATTCTCATTAACCAGACTGACCCCTGTCTGCCGGATTCCTTTAAATGTCCAGAGAGAACATTTCACCACAGGCTAAATATTATATTTTGCATTCTAAAGAAAAACAGCCATTGTGAACTTCATGTTATGCAAGCTCTAAGTGCTGATGAATTTCACTAAATTAGAATGTTTTTTGCCTATTTGAAACAACCGAATTATGGACAAATGCACACCACCACCAAGAATCAATATAGTGAGTGCTGCTTTACAGCTGATAGACCACAGTCAGCTTTGCACTGACATAGTGCTTGATTTGTGGATTTTTTTGTATTTATTATTATGCTATGAAGAATGTGCTTATTTTATCCATGGACCTGTTGCATCCCTAATTTTCTCTCTGGCTGTAAAAGAAGTTCCTAACAGATCAAATTATTTTAATTGTTTTCAGATGAAGAAATATATAAAGATCACTGTCTATTGTTATTTTAACCACACTAAGAACATCACACTACCATGACCACATGACCATAAGTGAGCAGTGAGAACAGTACCTCTGCCGGGTGATGAGGTTGATGTAGTGTCTCAGAGCAGTGTAATACTTGGCCAGCTCCTCTGGGGGGGCATCCTCTCCGGGGTTCTCTGGTTTGGGGGGGTAGGCGTCAGACAGAGTACTCAGACACATGAGTACACACAGAACTACAGCCACCAGGACTGTCCAGGGCTTCAACATCATGGTCATCTGAAGAACAACGATGAAGAAATGTTAGCATTAGCAGTTTTAACATTTAACATACCAACATGTTCTTATTGATTAGTGAGGTAGATAGCGAGTTCAATCTTCTCCCCACAGCACATTACGTGAGGCTTTGACAGGAAAGGCATCTGATATAAAAAATAATAAATCACATAAGCCAAAGTATTGTACTAAACTATTTTTTGTTAAATGACAATTGATGCCATTTTTCACGACCACATTCCTGACCATACAGTATCTTAACATGGAGACTTGGGTGACAGGTATTCTTTAAACATGAGAGTATTAACTTTGTGAAATAAATGCATTTATGAAACTGTTCCAAGTTCTCACAAGAGGCGTCCAGTCAACATGACTGAAATGAAGTGTGAAAAGAAATATAATAATAATCAATATCTATAAGGCTGAAAGCAGCTCATCCCCTGCAGGTGAGAAGTGACGGCAGCCTGAGTTATAATGTCCAGAAAAAAAGAAAACATGATTGGTTACAGGTTTTAGTTTTAGCATGAAACCTTTACAAACGAAAGATAAAAATTGATTTCAATTATTTAATGGGATAAAGTCTAGGAGAGTTGCAAAAGCAGAAAAAAGTACATGATGCTGTCCATGGTGCTGACATTTGAGATTACCCTTTCTGTTTTTTTTTTTTTTTTTGGCATTCTTCTGCAAGTTCTTAAGCTAAACCACAAAATTTTAAAATGATTAATGTTTCATTAATTTGGTCATTTATTTATTCATTTATTTATTCAGGTTTTATAAATGCATACATATGAGATAAGACATATAATAATATATACAAAATATTTTAAGAAAAAAAAAGTTTTATAATAACATATTTAATGAAGATTACACAATCATCTATTTAAATTGTATTTTATAATTGTCTATATGTAAAAAATAACATAAAAAGCTGTACTTACTTCAGTGCTGTTGCAGGTGTGTGTAAGAGCTGCAGGTGTTTTGGTTTCAGTTGGTGTCTCTCGTCCACATGGTTTCTAAACTGTGGTGCGTCTCTTCTTATACTTTAGCCACGGAGGAGGTGGGAGGGGCGAGTGGTGGCGAAGGCGGGGGGCAGGTAGGAGGCTTGGTGCGTCAGATTATGATGATGGAGACATTACTAAGGCGCCACACACATAGATGCATGTGTGTGTGTACACATGTGTGTGTATGTGTGTGTGTGTGTGTGTTTGTGTGTGTGATGGAGTGAACAGATGACATTTTGGGCTGTCACACCATCCCGTCTGCAGACCCACTCATGCTGGTTCCTACACTAATCGCAATCAAACAATTCACAGGGAAAAAAGCAATAATAATAAGTGATAATTCAAATGGCTTTAAGATAAACTCTCTTCCCAAACCAGAAACAACAAACACAATTCAGTGATCCCCAAAAGAATCTGGCCCAATATCATATGTGAGAAAGCACTTCTATATTCGTTAGTAAACAGTGAAAACTGTGCGAGTGACAGAAGTTAAATTATTTGCATTATACTTAGTGCTTTGGCTAACAAAACAACTTGAAACACTATTAAATTTGGGACTTAATATTTTTGTATTTTAGTATGAGTATATCTCTGGTTGGATTTGGTGACATATCTCCTCACAAATATAAATAAAATAAGTTAATATAATAAGTTATATTCACTATTGAGGAACAGCACCACCAAGGCTTTGTTACTTGGCTAGCCTATTAAACAAAATCCTGCTAGTCCGAGAGGGCAAACGATGGGTAGGGCATCTGGTATAAAAAAAAATACAAGATTATTTTGTTTTCTTCTCACATACTGTGCCTGTAGAATAAAAACAGAAAATAAGATGCATTATCTGGTTTAAATTCCACCAGTTAAGTTAGGTTATCGGGCATTTATAGTTAAAAAAACACATGGGAAAAACATATTGACACTGTGAAATCAACAAAATATGAGATTAAGTAGCCAAAATATTAAGGTGCTACTTCAAAGTGCATTGTTCAAATTGTTAGCATAGTGCGAGAAGATATGACTCCATTAAATGTAATGGTGTGATACCTTCTACCAGAGGGAAGGTGCCTCAGCCTGTGTCTGCAGGAGGTTACAGGGGTCAGGTATGAACTGAAGAGCTTGGTTTAAAGGTCAAAATTTGTAAAGAGCTTCAATGTCAGGCAGGTCACAATTCAGTTTTTTTTAGGACACTTGAAGGAAGTGTGTGAAAGGTTCTGATTTCTTTCTAATGCTCCTCAACACATGTACATATATATGACAATCATTTTTAAATATGGGGATACATGTTTTTGATATTAAGTACTTTTTAATTTGATTTACTATACAATTTGAACTGCATTGTATATTTTTTTATATTTACTGAAGATGTACGTAGTGAAACATTTACACAAATTTAGGCTGTTGGAATGAATTTGTCACCCCTCAAACTCTCACTTTGCTCTGGCAGGCTCACATCATTAAAAAAAACCTAGGAGTCTAGTGACGCCATTTCTCTACAGCTTTCTTTGACGTATATGTAACGTATTTCTTGATTTCCCGCAGTCTCCCATGACGATGTGTCCACTGCTGTCTGCTCTTTCTCCATTGGCTTTAATGACATCAGAGCTGTGAGCTCCTGAAGCCACAGCGGCCCTGTCCGCCTGTGCCCTGCTTCAGGCCACATCTGTGACTGGGGAGCACTTCACTATCTGGGCTATATACTATGATGAAAACAATGGGGGAAAAACATAATTATAAAATAACATGGATGACATTTTGCAAAACAACAGTCTCTGGTTCATGCAGTGGGGGCTTTGATAGAAAAAAGGGTTTAGAACTACTGACTGAGGTAAAAATAAAACGATAAAAACTATAAATAGTTTTTTTTGGGAGGCAGTCAGCACCATCTTGGATCTATTGAATAACTTTCCGTGGATTTTTCAGATGTCTTTATTGATCTAGGAAGTGAAAGTCCTGAATCATATAAACATTTCATAAATGTAATATAATTAATTTGATATAATACTGATTATTAATGCATTACTTACATTGTAGCTAAAACCAAGATTGTGGCAGATCACATTATAATTCAAAAGACCTGGATGTCCTTTTCTTCTCTATTCAAATGAATATTGTTATTTCTCAAAAATATATCTAAAATATTCTATAACACTTTCAAGTGTTTCTTGAAAGTTAATTTCTGAGATTCAGTGGTCAATAGAACTCAACACAGAAATATAAAGATGATTATTTATGATATGTCCTAAAAGCGTATACTGGCTGTGCTTATGGTGGTGAGTTGTAAAGAGTGTAAATTAATACGATCTCAATTTGTTATGTTTACCAGACAGATCGGAGTTCACCGTGAATAATTTGAGCAGTGAAATCCACACCAGTTGGGCAATTTCAAGATATTAATAACAACTAAAACAAGTCCTTATACTTTAGCGCCAATTATTCTGCGTAATCTAAAACCATCCAATATTAAAACTCATATCATTTTTCATATAGTAATCAAATAAGCATAATTAATGTAAGATGTGATTCCATGGTGAATTTGAATGCGTTTAAAGGACGTATGACACAGTTTTATGATTCTCTCATTTTATATGTACATATATACATGAGAGTTTTACATCAATCAAGAAGCAATGTGTGGAGAAAAGTGGAAAAATATGTTGAAAATAACAGGAAGTTGAGAATTCAAACACGATGACATTGTGCTATAGGGATTCTATCAAAAAGTTATGTGGCCACACCGGCTCGTCAAAACCTGATCCCGTCAGATCTCAGAAGCTAAGCAGGGTCGGTCCTGGTTGGTTAGTACTTGGATGGGAGACCACTGGGAACTCCAGGTGCCACAGTGGGGCGCCAGTGGCAAAAACTGTCGTAGTGTCCTTAGGCAAGGCACAGCACCCACATTGCCTAGTATGAAAGTGGTGTGTGCGTGAATGGTGGTGGTGGTCGTAGGGGCCGATGTCGCAGAGTGGCAGCCTCGCTCCCGTCAGTCTGCCCCAGGGCAGCTGTGGCTACAATAGTAGTTTACCACCACCAGGTCTGGAGTGAATGAATAATGCTCTGTAAAGCGTCTTTGAGTTTCCTGAAAAGCGCTATATAAAACTGATGCATTATTAAGTTCGGCACACACAAGAAATACATTTTTTCTGACACTTTAAACAAGATTTCAACTAAATAAAGATGTTTTCTTAAATTCATATTGGTCAGATAATCATTTCTGTGCACAATAGGGAGTTTTGCTAGATAATAGTTAAGGAATTTCCTTGTGTGATATCATGATTTCCAACCCAAAAGTTAAATTTTAAACTTTAAAAATGGCCAAAATGAGAAAACAGTTGTATATGTTTTTTTTTTTTTTTTCCAGAAATCTTAAATATACTGATCTTAACCTAATATAATAGTCTAACCTGCGATAGGCACAGAATGGAGCTCATTTGCTGCTGTAGAAAGTGCTACATACGTCAATACCAATACCAGTCTGTTCAAACATGTCCTAGATTAGCCTTTTAGAACAGCCCAGGAGCGGATGGCCTGATATGAAGTTAAAAGTGTTTGCTGAAGCCAATGCTCTGGAGTTCCTTCCTCAAATGTTTATAAGAGCACTTTATTGGTTATATATTATAGGTGTGTTTCTGCACAGGAGTACCACACAACGATTTACTCTCCAGATTAAGCATCTGATAGGACTGAGGCAAATCAGGGTTCAGGTTTGTTTTTTGTTTTTTTTTGTTTTAGCTTAAAAGGACCTCGTAATGACAAATATTTTACCTGTAATGTAGCATCCAGGTGTCACTATATAGAACAGGTCTGGCCACAAGACACTTGAAAGGCTCTAAGGTGGCTTCAGTGTCTTAAAATCAAATCTCAGTTCTGATAGTTTACTGATGGTCTCTCCTCACTCTTTAGCCCCATTCTGTGGTACTTCCTGATCCTATATAGTCAGTGATGGGAAGAAAACTTATACATAATACTGAATACCCAAATTAAAATGTATTTTGTAATGTATTCTGATACATGGGCCAATTAGAGTACTGTATTCTGAATAATTGGAATACCTTTAGATCAAGCAGCATTAGATTATAATGTACAAAACTTGACATATAATTACAAACATCTTTTTATTGTTATACATTAATTTATGTTTAATTAGAAACAACAAAAATGTACATGCATGCACAAGCTGTGTAGTTTAAAGCCAAAATTGCCTGATTCAGATTCAGATTCACAACCTATCCTTTTAATTTAGGAAAACAATTGTATTCTGAGTACCAACAATTGAAGCGTAATGGAGCCAGAGTACAGATACTCAAAATTTGTATTCAGAATATGTATTTTTAGGACATGTATTCACTTACTTCTCTACACCGTATAGTCTATAGGTCAAACACTCACACCATCCTCAGACATTTGTGTTTGATGAATCTTAAGTGCAGGTTCATCTCGTGTCACAGGTTGTAGGTCACAGATGAATTGTGTGAGCACATGCACGGTAGTTTTACAGCCCCAGTGCTCGGTCTCTTCTCAGGTCTGAGGTCAGATTTAGTGACAGCTCTGGCCCTGTCTCTGTGGGGCCCTCTGCACCTGCTCTCACTCTCACCACCAAACATCTCAGGCTTCATCACAACAAGGCAATTAATAAAAGCTTGATCGAACCTAGAGTTAAGAACCAACACAAAAGCCATAACATGTTGGTTTGGTGTGACATCATAACTGTCCATATTTTAAGTCTGAACTGGAGGGCAACATACTGTGGTAAAGTGTGGCATTTACAGCCATTAAGGTGTCGTACTTACTGGGTTTGTATGCATGAAACATAAACTAGCACAAAGTTCAAAGTTCTCTTTTCTGTCAGTAAAAATAAATTGAAATGTTTTCTTCACTTGTATCAAATTATACAATACATTTGCATGATTCAAACATACCGGCATTATCATCTGAAATTATGCTGATTAAAAGGGCAAGTTTGGGAACCCATTTGTTAGCAAAGAACCTGATATGGTTCAACATGTGCATTTTTTTCTTCGAAATTTAATAGAAAGTAAATTGTTAATAGATGTTAACAAATGAACCCATACCGTGGTGACACACTTATGGTCAGATTGTGTTAAAATAAAGATCTGATTAAATTAGTGTAACTTGACCAACAGAGCTTCAGCCAGAGCAGTGACTTCAGCTAGCGGGGAATGTTGAAATCATGTTTACTTATAACTATACACACATGCTGCTCTAAACCTGCTCTGTTCTGTTTTGGCAGACACAAAATATTATAATGCTGACGTAGAATTGTGTTGAGCAATTGTTTTTTCCATCTCCTTTAAAGGAACTTTTATAATGACTCCCATTATTATAATCTTTTCTATAAGTGTTTATGAACCAAAAGAAAAGTAAACATGGGTCCTTAATAAAATCCATGGCAGCGAGTCTGTGAGCGCGTTCTGGACTTCACATACGGAGATTGCTCATCACTGATCAGCTGCCATGTCACAGTTTTTATTGTTATGAATTTACCAAACATTTTACAAATTGATCTGGTAATGTAATATCTCTTGTTGTCATCAAACAAATTTTATTTTTATCATGATTATCATGATCATTAAATGTTTAACTCTGAGCAGATACATGAACTATGAGACTTAGTTTGTGCTATAGTACTCGGCTATACTCTTACTAATTTGTTTGTTTCCTCTTGCTGTATTTATGAACTAGTGCCAAGATGATGCAATGAGGATATAAAAAGCTCAAGCTTCAGACTAAACCTTTTTGGTCTGTATAAAGGTGACTGTCTATGGAATAATGTCAGAATATGCTTTTGACCGAAATATATGAATCAATCAAAAAAAGAAAGAAAGAAAGAAAGAAAGAAAATTTGCAATAACCATGTCATTGACAATATAGCATAAACATACTTAAAGGAGCTCTTCGTATCTTTTCTGGTGAGGGGATTTTATTGAATTGCCAAGAATGTTCCCTCGAAGGGCATTTAACTTATATCTTAGTGTATTTATGCTCAAAAATACCTTGAAAAACATGTATTATGGTGGTTGGGGATGCCTCTCCACAGATCTGTAACTTGGGTTTATGGTTCTCAGTGGAGTTTAATACTACATGTATGAGAAACATTCCAGGTAAAGACAATTTGCCCTGTGAACGTTTAATTGGCATTTAAGTGACATTAAAAACATGTTTGCTAACTTGTTTTATGCTCTTTGAGCTATAGTTATATGATCTTTCTCTGTCATTGTTTGCATTTCTAGCCTCCACAGTGTCTAAGATGGGTGTAAGTGCCAGAAATTTCTCCAACCTCCCTCACATCTGAAACCCAAATGGCAAAATGGGACTTGAAAATTACCTCATGAACTCACATCAGCTGCAAGTTTTGTTTTATTGTATCTGCATAAAATAAAGTTGAATCAGTATCAAAAGTTATATCACAATATTCAAATTTCATATCTCCCCCAAAGCAAATGATCCTATATCATGAACAATATGTCCCAATATGTGCATTTGTGTAAAGGTTAGATGGAGAGAAGCGTCTGGGGAGAGTGGCAGGAAACATTTAAGCAGCGCTGATAAAAAAACATCCATCGGAAACATGTATCTAAACACAGGCTGATTATTACAGTGGAGAGAGATAAGACTCATCGCCTGTCAGGAGGAGACCGCTCACTGACACTATCTGCATCTGATAGGACAGAACCATGGCTAGATAAACACTACTTACAAATGCTTCTTGCACATATTTTTGCAAATTCAAACTAACCGTAAACATTGACGTGAGCAGCAGAGTGGTGTGTGGTTGGAGCATTATTCCACCAATCCTAAGGACACAGATTTGATTCTGGCTCTGACCGAACTGCTGTTTTGTCATTTGAACAAGCCACTGCAGCCCACTTGTCTGTGAGTGACTGGAGGTGATTAAGTGGCTCTTTAAATACAGTTTGTAATCAAATTTGTAAATTTATAAAGTGAAAACCTCCAAAGAAAAAAGTAAAAAGTAAAATCCTTCATGCTAACAGTTTTCTAATTCGATTAAAGTTGATAGTAATTAATATTCCCTTGCTGAATTGAATTAGCAGTTATTGTTAATTAAAGTGGTGCTGTCATTAAATTGAATTGCGCAGTTTTAATATCCACAGTGCACCTCTCATGTCTGATAGGCATATGAACAAGGTGGAAAAGGTGCTCTGACATCACTGCGTCCAGAAGAATTCCTTAGAAAGAGAAATATCAAATCAAAGGGAGGGCAGCAGGTTAAAGAACTGCTTGAGAGCCTCGGGGTAGCGGAGATCAATAAAACTCATTTTCGACATCGATCTAACTGCATCAAGCTAACACATCTCCAGGAGTAAGCTCCAGAAACAGCTAAATTGTCAATGATGGAAATGACCATATGTTTGAAATTGTCCCAAAGTTCATTTGTCTCATTTTAACAATTAGTTGGTGGTAGTTTAAGTTTTATTTCAGTATTCTGTTTATTTTTGAACTGTGGTGTCATAAGTTTGAATTGCATTTATCATAAGAATATTCAAGTGCCTATGTGACAATTTAGACTACTAATTTTACTAAAACACACAAGATAATTATATTTAAGATTTTTGCAAAAACATTCACACTTGTTTTCCCAATTTGGCTATTTTTAGGTTTAAAATTTAATTTCCTGGTTGGAAGCGGTTTTCATAATAAAGTCAAATCTGTTTGGATATCTACTCCGACAGACTGAAAAGCAACTCTTAGGGCAAAAATGAGACAACTGTGTGCATTTAATTACGAAGCATTATTATCTTCCACGAACCAGGAAGTGATACTAGCTGTTAGCATTACCGTAGCCTCTGAAAATTGTAAAATGAGCTTATGAACCCATGACAGTGAATAATTAGGATGCTAGGAATGCGTTAAGAAAGTGAACTATAACTTTAAATAGGTGCAGTCTAGTGTTTAAAATGAACTGAACATTTTTAAGACCATAAAAATCAGATACATTGCATTTAAAGAGCCTATATTGTACTATTTAAAAAAAAAAAAAAAGTTAAATGTTGTTTCCTCATCAAAAACATACCCTGCACACCGTATTCAGGCTGTGTTCCTCTGTCAAATGGAAAACACTCCGTTCCACTCTGTGACATCATTAAGTGGTACAGGAAAACAGAAAGTGTTTAAACGCTGTACGCTTTAACTAGAATCATTTGGATCATTTCAGCCCTGGAAATGCCACTCTCCACTGAGCTAAAGGTAAAAGGAGCTGCTAACATGAAAACTACTGCTTCATGACATCACAAGGTGGAACAGAGCATTTTGTGCTTTGGAGAAGAAGATGGACTAACAATGCAGGGTCACTCAGACATGTGTGAATGAAACAAAACACAACTCCGGGTATGTTTTTGAGGAGGTAACAGCTTCACAACACGGCTTAAATCTCACAATAATCATTTAGCGTAATATGGGACCTTTAATATACCCAGACCATTGAAATAATATCTATCCTACTGGTAAGTGAAGCTACTGTTTATGAGTCAGTATCACCCAGTCAGAACTCTGATGCCATTTGAAGCCTTCTTGCGCCAAATGACTCACCACAGACCCGTCTACTTTTAACACTGTGCAGGATGGACTCACCACCAAGAACAACAGGTTCGAAAGTGTACAATTCAACCACACTGACAGATCGCGTACAAATCCATATTACTCTTAAACAGAATGGGAAATGTACTGCTGTGACAGTGTTGATTGTGTTTTATTTAAGGCATCAATCGTGGTTTTGTCAGTTGAGCCTTCCAGCAGACAGATTAGCGTCCACCTGCAGAGAAGAGTGCAGAATTGTATCCTCCAGCCTAGAGGTGAGCCGTTCTGTGTGGATAAACTCCGTCTCATTAGTCAGAATGTGGCGCTGTGGGCAGAGAAAGCCACTGCGATGTTAACTGCCCAAAGCTGGAACTTAATGTTGTCCGTCCATAATATTATCTGAGGCAGTACAGAATATGCTCCGATGAAAAACATGTAAAGGTTTGTGTTTTACCATTGAATAATAATTTAATACGGTGGGAAGGGGATTTGGTGTTTTTGATGGAAGATTTAAGACTTTTCAACTGACAAGCATCTATATCACGCTGGCCTATATTGTGTTGTAAGGTAGTTTCCTCATCAAAACCATACCCTACAGATTTAAAATGAGTTCCTCTCTCAAATGGAAACACCCCACCTGTTGACATCATTAAGTGGTAATACAGCCTTAACTAGAATCATTTGGATTTTTCAGACCTGGAATTGCCGATCTCTTCTGAATTAAAGGTAAAAGCAGCTGTTAATTTGAAAACTACCTCTTCATGACATCACAAGGTAGAACAGAGCTTTGAAGATATAGACAGATTAATGGTTGTAAAGGCTGCATTCATGTTTTAGAAATGGATGATAATTTAATATGGTGGAAAGGAGATTTTGTGTTTGTGAAAGAAGTCCAAAGGCCTTTCAACTGATAAGAATCTTTGTGGTTGAGCAATGGCAGCTGTTTCTAGTGTAATTGTAGGGGAAAAACACTTTTGCTTAAGGGCAGAGAAGTTTTAATTTAATGTGGATAGGCCTTTTAATTAAAGGTAAAAATAATATGGTACAATTTGTCATATAATACTACTAATTCGTGGGACTGGTTTATGATTACTGGGCCTATCAACATGAAACAAAAAACTGACAAAAAGCTTAATTGTCTTCTCTGTCACTATGGGGACATCAGGAAAAGGGAACTTGAGAAACTAGAGAAATGCTGGACCAGGGGTTCAAAGAAGAGCCTGGAGAAGAAGAGCAAATTTACCTTTTAGATATTTCTCAAGTGTATAACAAGTGTAATTAATATGGAAAATTGTCTCTTGCCCCCCTATATGGGCATATGACCTCATTTTCTAAAGTGTGAAAATCGCCAAAATGGGTTTACCACCGCTTTTTAACCTAATCTCACATCGAAATGTTGGCTCTGCCTCTGCATCATTGACTTCTCCTAGTTGACTTCTCCTAGTAGTTTAAACTCTACTCACTCATACACTCGCACACTTTAGCTTCGTCCAACTATAAAAATGCCCGAACTTACGCACTTGCTCACACCAAACAAGAGGAGTCACTATCATAAACACCCACGTCAGCTCACCCCTGTAGAGGCTGCGAAGATATTTATCCTCAGATCACCACCAGGAAAGTATCGTCAAACATTTTTGTACAATGTATTTAATGTTTCCTCATCAGAAATACATAATAATCTGGTATTCTCTGGTGTTAAGTTTCTCTTGGTCCGTGTACATCTGCATTAAAGGAACTGTATGTAACCTCTTACAGTTTTAAAAAGGACAACCTGCATATAGAGACCAAATATGTTTTTCTCATTCTCAGTATATGGACAGCAGTAGCAGATGCTTAATGATTCCCTTTTATTTATTTATTGGTTTACTGAGGATTCAGATGAGTGAGAGGCATTTTAGGTTTAAACCAAGTATAATTCGGCATTGAAACAGAAACCTGAGACTAAAAGTGAGCCTCAAATGCCACCAAATGGTAACATCAACTTGGCCATCATCTTCAATATTTTTGTAACCAGTACACTTGTTATCACTAAAAGTTATATTTGATTTGAATATGTCTACCTCGTATCTGTTTATGCTGTTTATGTTTGTGGAAATTGGTTGATTTTCTTCAAGTTAATAATACAGAAACGATATCTAATCTAATCCCTCATTCGTCCTGACATAATGATAAAAATATTAGTCAGTCTTGCTTTCATGCTGACGATTCATAACTGCATTACCAGGTGAGAATAAAATGGTGAGAATAAAATGGAATATGTGTGTCCTTATTTGTCTTATGTGCCATGGCTCCCTCAGGACTCATAAAACATGAAACAGCAACTCTCTTTCTCCAACAAATAAGTTCACTCCAGGAGGCCCAGACGCACAAAGCTGTTATTTCAGAGTATTACAGAGACTTGCCTATTACCCAGTACTGTGAGAGGGCCCAGAAAAATGGGATGTTAGCACCATCTTGTGAACGCAACATATATTCGAGGAAGACAGCAAAATGGTGTAGGGAAATGGTCTGCTTACTTCTGTTGTGTCATTTGGCAAGACACCTCATCCACCTTGTCTTAGTATTTGCATGAACTGATGTTATAAATATGTTAGGTAACAATAACTCACTCTTGTATTATATCTTTGGATTAAATTAGCACACTTTGACTCTTTTTCCATTGCCTGGTGTTTTTTTTTTTAGTTTTACAGTTTTAAATCTGAGGACCACAAATATGAGCATTATAAGAAAAGTTTTTTATTTTATTTTATTACCAATACTATTTCACACATTTACAAACATACAAAATAAATAAGAGAGCTGAGTGCATGTAAACATGACAGTGCTGACAGTCTATGGAAGCATCTCAAGTTTAGATCAGAAATTAGTTTGGTCCTCGGGTTTGTCTTTTCTGATGGGGAACTCCAGTGAGCTTCTGAACCGTACTGGGACCTCTTCCTCCTCCTCCTGCTTCTCCTCCTGCTTCTCCTCCTGCTTCTCCTCCTGCTTCTCCTCAGGCTTCTCCTCCTCATTCTCTTTCTTATCTGTGATTAGCTGTTTGGTGGCAGGGGCGTGGATGCGCAGCTGCCCGTTGTCCATGAGCGAGCAGGACAGCCCGTTCAGGTCCAGGTGGGGGGGCAGATCAATTCTCTGCATGAAGCCCATCTTGGCCGCGGCCGAGGACTTGAAGGCAGCGTGTGATGTAGAGGATGAACAGGACTGGGCCTCCTCTGCACCGGCCTGCTTCAGAGCCGCCACCGCCAAGGTCCGCCCCTCCAGCTTCACTGTGATGTCGCTGGGAGCGTATCCCCGGGCGTCCAGGGTCACCAGGAGGTCGCCGTTCTTCTGTGAGGCCGGCTGGACCTCTTTGTGTGGGTCCACGCAGGACACATCTTGATGGTGGTCGCCATTGCTCAGTCTGCACAAAGAAACAGATTATTTTTTCCATAGAGTGTATTTACTTTAAAGGTCCTATATTACGGATTGACTCCTGTTAGCTTTTAAACCATGTTAGTTGTGTTTGTTTCATTTACACATGTTTGAGTAATCCTGCATTATTAGTCTGTCTATATCTCCACAGCTCACAAAGCTCTGTTCCACCTTATGATGTCATGAAGCAGTAGTTTTCATGTTAACAGCTCGTTTTACTTTTTATTCAGCAGAAAATGTCAATGCCAGGACTGAAATTATCCAAATGATTCTAGTGAGGGTGTATGGAATTTAAAAATCACATTTAATCCATCTGTTACACAGTCCACCAGTTCTGCTGTGAATGTGTGAACCCACCTTGGGAAAGCTGCGGACATCAGAGGCAGGTGGGGCCCATCGTGGAGCTCTGTGAAGAGGCTGTCTGCTAGTTTGGCCCTCCTGTTGAAGAAGTCCTGCTGTATGGAAGAGAGGGCCTCAGTGCGCAGGGGCCACAGCAGTCTGTCTGGGCTGAAGAATGGGTCATCATCAAACAAGCTGCTCAGGATGCTCTGCTGGGACATCATTTTGAAGTCTGGTGTTGTCCTTTAAGATGAGTTGAGTTCAATTTCTTCCGTTTGACATGGAGGGATCTCTCTCTGCTCTATATAACTCCAGCTGTCCTGCTTGTCCACGCCCCCTGTGCTATTTTCTTCTGGTGAGCTCAGTGCTGTTAGCATAGCAGTGCAGTTAGGAATGCCCTAGACTGTGCGAGGCATAGTTCACATTCGGCTTTAAATACGCCATAACTAACAGCTGTAGTTTGTAAGGTTATTTACAAAGCTAAAGTCTCTGCCTAGTGACTGGCTTTACACACTCTCATGGCATGTTGTTGACAATACACTAGCATTCCAATGTTTCCTATTGGGATTTAGCAGATTACAAAATACTAATAATAACTAATGATGAGATTATTGTAAACAATTTAGATCAAAAGTACAGAACCATACTATAAACATCTATTTACACAATTGTGGTGATCTTTAGAAAGTGGCAGTACTGACATATATTACACAGAGGTGACTAATAATATAATATTATTGACTGAGATTATATCTAGGCTACAGAAGGCATTTTATGAAATGGATGTGGCATTTTTTGTCAGACACAAGTCCGAGTCTCCTGTCGTGTGTCTTGTGATTGGATTCATCACATTGTGGGGACTGAAGTTTGTGTACACAGTCACTTGTGTACAGGGATCTTTGGCTTTTGGTTAGTTTATAAATCGTGGTTATGATTAAGGCTATAATCTGTCTCCATGAAATTAATGTCTATGTGTCCCCACATATCATGAAAACTTTACATGTGTGCATGTGGGCATTTATCACCTTGTAACAGCAAAAATCTGTATAAACATTTACTTCAGGGACAAAAATTAGGTCATCATAATGTAGATGAGACCAACATCATGTTTATGTTGTGTGTTGATCATGCATGCCTAACAAGAAGTGTGTGTCACAGTCTTACACAGCTTGTTACACCTAAGAGAACAAATATGTCTGCTCATGAATGACTCTGCACAGTCACCAACTAAAACCAGCCCTGATGTTTACTTTATGTTGATGTAGCCTGTATAATGTGGGGATGTGAGTAGGGCTGAAACGATTACTCGAGTAACTCGGATAATTCGATTACAAAAAATATTCGGGGCAAATTCTTTGCCTCGAGGCTTCGTTTAATTCATGTCACCAAAGTCAATTTATTTAAAATGTCTCTGCTATCGTATCGCTCCTCCTTTGTAGACTGCTGCGCCAGTCTGGGATCACTGTTCCACACGGACAGTTATCAATGACGTACATTTCAAAGATTTGAAGCGGCGCGATTTATTCCACGGTGTGGAAATGGCAGATAATGATGTGGCCGGTGCCAGTGTGCACTGGCAAAGCCAACCTGATGTACCACAACAGTACGTCTTCAATGCTGCAGCACTTAAAGCGAAAGCATCCTCATGTGAACTGTACTTCTCTAAGCGGAGTCGGAGAATCTACGAGGTAATAAACTTTTACGATTGCTAACTGAAATGAAAAGTAACGCCTATTAGAATGTACAGTATTTGTAATTATTTGTAACCTGTGTTATGAGTCGATAGTAACGAGGCATAATGAGCAGCAAGAGAGCAAATGATCTCACTCAAATCGCTCCCTTCCTCACGTATACACAGACACACACACACACTCTGTGTTTCCCATATCAGAAACGTCTAGTTCGTTGTTCTACTTTTACCAAAAATCTGATTTAATGTAGAACCGCTGGCATCAATAATTCCAATATCAGAGAAAGGAAATATTTTACCGACGTTTACGAACACTTATGTGTTCGCTAGTTCTATATTTAGCTTATTAATTAGGCTAGTTAAAGGATTAACGTTGTCACTTAGAAAACTCCTGTCTTATAAACCAATAAGCCAAAGGTTTTACACTTGTTTAAAAAAATGTTGACTTTAAATAAAAACCTTTTTTGTGAGGAATAACAGCAATTGCTTGCTCATTTTAAGAGGCCTTTCATGTTGCGTTACACACTATTGATATAGTTGTATAAAAACAAAAAGTGTGATTTATCCGATTACTCGATTAATCGATGATATAATCGACAGAATACTCGATTCCAAAAATATTCGATAGTTGCAGCTCTAGATGTGAGCTAAGCAGAAATCTACTGTCAATCTATTGCCAAATGCCAATGCATCAAGTGTCAATGAAGGAGGCAGCTGCAAAAATAAAAACTGTGTCATTAAAGTGACGGGGGATGCCAGAGATCAAAATAGAATGGGGGATACAAGATGGCCACCTCTGCTGTACATACCCAGAGTTATTTGTGTCGGGGTGAGATCACACACTGGTCATTTTGAATCCATGAGCTCACACATCTGTCCAGAGTCTATTTCTGATTTTTGCAAAGGTAAGCACTATGATCATCACCATCACATAAGCAGTACAATCTGCTCTAGAATTGATCATTTTCTTACTTTGCAGTCACATTTCAGTGTTAATGAAGGTGGAGAAAGTTACACATTTCTTCTGATCATAACATCAACAACATAATCCTTAGCTAAGTTTTTGACATAAACATACCATTCATTTAAAATTGTATTACAGATGGATTTTGTTTTTATTTGGTATAAGTGATACAGCAAAGGTACAATAGAACTAACTCTATACCAGGAGTCTCTAGAGGGAAACGTGGCCCTCAGACTGATTTAGTTAGCTCTCAGGCTTTCTGCTGAATTGTCCCAAATGAATATAGGCACATTTTGCTGGAAATTTAAGTATATCTACAAGTATAACCTCATTAATATCACAATGTATTCTTATGCTGGCTTAAAAAAATATTTGAGCAAGTTTTTTCTGTTTTATCAGTTTTCAAGTAGCTATAATAATAAGATGATAAATGCAAAATTTTATAGAAAACCATAAATGAATCAGAAATGTATTAATAGTCTATTGATACAAAAAGAAGTGCAAGAAATGATTAAAAATTTGAACAGAATATATACATATTTTAAGAAGCTATCAATGAAAAATAATAAAAATGTATTTTAACACATATGAGTTCTACCTGAAACACCAACAGGTGTGATCACTGTTATATTTTCAGGTTCAGTGAGGATTTTTGAGTAGAATTCTAATAATTCTGATAAATGTTCTCGTCATCACTACACTTTGTATTGGATGGATCTGCATATATGTTTTCATCATCATCATCACTATCACTGTAGTCGACTGGCTTTGTGAGACTGTCAGGTGCCATGTAAGTATTGTTTCTCTGGATATTGGTGCAGGTAGACTTCAGTGCATCCACATTAGCATAGGTCTCCTCCTCTTCATCCTCTTCTTCCTCCTCATCTTCATCTTCTTCATAGTCAGCCTGAACTGCCACTGAAAGAACATGTGCACATTACACAAGTACAGAAAAATACATTCATGTATTTAAGAGCATACTTTCTATCTGAGTGTTTCCTGCCGGTACAGGTTTAGATGTTCTTTTGAGTATCATGTAGGTGATAACAAACATCAAGAGGAGCAGCAGCAAAACTCCAATAATTCCTGGGACCACCACCAACACCAAAGGCACTAGAAGACAATGCATTGTTTGATCAGATAAGGCAAGGTAAGCTTAATTGTATATCACAATTTGTACACAAAGTAATTCAAAGTGTTTTGCAGAATAAGATAGACATTAAATCTAATCAATAATCAGCATCAAATGAACATTAAAAGAGAACAGTGCAGAGTCTGGAACCAGGCAGCAGTAGTAGTCTAACCTTGTGGAGACAAATGCATGGATAAGTCTCTCCAGGTCTGGTTTAGACAGTAGACCTTTAAGTTTTTGCTATGTTTTAGTTGGTAAAAAGCTGCAGATGTCATTGATTTGAAGTGGCTGTTAAAGTTCAAGTCTGAGTCCATGGTTTAGTTTTGATGCATGCTCATTAAAATATCACCAGAATTACAAATGTGGATCTTTGTAAACCTTCTCTGGTTAGAATAATAGGGTATGTGGTGACTATAACTTTTCTAGTGAAGAGTCCGCCACCTTCTTGTCTCCATGGAGATATTATTGTTTAAACTGAAATTTTCAACAATAAGATAGGATCTATCCATCCATTTTCTTCCACTTATCTGGGGCCGGGTCATGGGGGCAGCAGTCTAAGCAGGGACTCCAAGACTTCCTCACCCCAGACACTTCCTCCAGCTCCTCCAGGGGGACCCCATGTTGTTCCCAGGCCAGCAGAGAGACATAGTCCCTCCAGCGTGTCCTGGGTCTTCCACGGTGCCTCGTTCCAGTGGAACATTCCTGGAACACCTCCCAAGAGGCATCTGGTCCAGATGCCTCTTGGAAGCATCCCTTGGGAGGTGTTCCAGGGGCATCTGGTCCAGATGCCCAAGCCACCTCAGCTGCTCCTCTCGATGTGGAAGAGCAGCGTCTCTACTCTGAGCCCCTCCAGTGTGACCAAGCTCGTCACCCTTTCTGTAAGTGAGTGCCCTGCCATTCTTCGTAGGTACCTAATTTTGACCGCTTGTACTCGTGATCTCGTCCTTTCGGTCATTACCCAGAGGTGATGGTAGGAATGTAGATTGAGGTAAATTGAGAGCTGCTTCTTCACCACAATGGTCCGATACAGTGACCGCATCACTGCCGACGCTGCACCTATCTGCTTCTCAATCTCACACTTCATCCTTCCCTCACTGTGAACAAGACCCCAAGATACTTGAACTCCTCCACTTGAGGCAGAGACTCTCCACCCACCCGGAGAGGGCAATCCACCTTTTTCCAGTCAAGAACCATGGCCTCGGATTTGGAACAGCTGACTCTCATCCCAGCCACTTCACACTTGGCTGCAAACCGCCCCAGTGCACACTGCAGGTCTTGGTTCGATGAAGCCAACAGGACAACATCATCTGCAAAAAGCAGAGATGAGATCTTGTGGTCCCCAAACCAGACCCTCTCTGGCCCCTGGCTGCACCTAGAAATTCTGTCCATAAATACAATGAACAGAGCCGGTGACAAAGGGCAGCCCTGGTGGAGTCCAACATGCACCGGGAACAGGTCTGACTTACTGCAATGCAAACACAACTCCTGCTCCGGACAGCCCTTAGTAAGGGGCTCTAAACCCCACACTCCCAGAGCACCCCCCCCACAGGACACCATGAGGACTGGTTGGGCACATTTGAACTGGTTGGGCAAACTCCCATGAGGCTTTAAGCACCCACTGGAGGGTGTAGAGCTGGTCCACTGTTCCAGGACCAGGATGAAAACCACACTGCTGAGGTTCAACTATCGGCCAGCCAGATCTATCTTGTATTTATTCATTTGGATGTGTTTTAGTGATCAAAAACATTGGGACAAACATATATATTTTACCATGAGTAAGGTTTCCTCTCGACAGATCTAACCAGTGACTTAGCAATCATGCACATAGTGATGCGCAGGGTGGGGATCAGCCATTCACACATCTCTTGGCAGCAATACAGCTCAGCAAAAACAACAATGAGATGCCAAGTTGACCAGCAATAATTGGGCCACCAGAACAAAATAAAAGCAGTTACACTGGCAAGGAGTACAGAGTTCATGGGGCCTCCTGGGAGGGCTAGTGCCCAGAGACCCAGGAAGTGAACTGGTGCACTTATAACTTATAACCTGCACTGCATCGGCCTCTCCGGGAAATTCACACTGCCATAAATGCCATACTGTGGAAAATTCCAGGCAAAGAAATAACATTTTCTCAAGACAGGCAAGTATTAGACCCCCTGGCTACTTACTCTTAATAAAAATATCCAGTGTTGTGTCTGAGGTGTATGTGCGTCCTGCCCCAGTGACCTGATACACACAGCTGTATTGTCCTTGGTGTTGGCTCTGGGACACAGGGAAGTGGAAGGAGGCTGAGTGGTTGACTGAAGGTTGACTGACAGAGCTGTTGGAGCCAGAGAACAACAGGAGGAACAGGCCTTCTGGGACATCCGGGGAGACAGAGCAACGTAGGACAAAACTGTCTCCTCTGGTGACGTGGACAGTGTCGGAGGAGCAGTGTCCCCCAGCAGGAGAAGACACACACAGGCTGGGCATGGGCAGGTCCACTGGGAGGAAAACAGCAAGTTAAGTAGCATCAATTCTGATGTCAGTCAGTAAATCTAAAGCCCCCAAAAACATGCAGACTACATACCAGTGACATGAAGTGCCACTGTGTCACTTTGTGGAGAGCTAAAAGAGCGACCTGAGACCACTTTCTGATACTGACAGGAGTAAGGTCCTGCACTGTCAAAGGTCACTTGAGATATGCTGAAAGTGGCAGGATCGGAGGTGGATGTCTGAACATTTTGAGTTGAGCGCTTTAGAGTGAATGTTCCTCCTGAATGCTCTGTATTTATGGAACAGGTGAGTCTGACACTTTGACCCCACGTGGCCTCCAAAGATGGGGTCACAGAGATTTTGGGCTTTGGGAAAACGACTAGGACAAATTAAACATGATATACAGTATGCTTTATAACACATAGTACAGTGAAAAGAATTATGGGAATAACATATCTTAAATTTGCAAATGCCATACCTGATACATCAAACGTTACAGTGTCACTTTGTGGAGAATTAAAAGAGCGACCTGAGACCACTTTCTGATACTGACAGGAGTAAGGTCCTGCACTGTCAAAGGTCACTCGAGATATGCTGAAAGTGGCAGGGTTGGAGGTGGATGTCTGAACATTTTGAGTTGAGCGCTTTAGAGTGAATGTTCCTCCTGAATGCTCTGTATTTATGGAACAGGTGAGTCTGACACTTTGACCCCATGTGGCCTCCAAAGACGGGGTCACAGAGATTTTGGGCTTTGGGAAAACGACTAGGACAAATTAAACATGATATACAGTATGCTTTATAACACATAGTACAGTGAAAAGAATTATGGGAATAACATAAATTTAAATTTGCAAATGCCATACCTGATACATCAAACGTTACAGCGTCACTTTGTGGAGAGTTAAAAGAGCGACCTGAGACCACTTTCTGATACTGACAGGAGTAAGGTCCTGCACTGTCAAAGGTCACTTGAGCTATGCTGAAAGTGGCAGGGTTGGAGGTGGATGTCTGAACATTTTGAGTTGAGCGCTTTAGAGTGAATGTTCCTCCTGAATGCTCTGTATTTATGGAACAGGTGAGTCTGACACTTTGACCCCACGTTGCCTCCAAAGATGGGGTCACAGAGATTTTGGGCTTTGTGAAAACGACTAGGACAAATTAAACATGATATACAGTATGCTTTATAACACATAGTACAGTGAAAAGAATTATGGGAATAACTATCTTAAATTTGCAAATGCCATACCTGATACATCAAACGTTACAGCGTCACTTTGTGGAGAGCTAAAAGAGCGACCTGAGACCACTTTCTGATACTGACAGGAGTAAGGTCCTGCACTGTCAAAGGTCACTTGAGCTATGCTGAAAGTGGCAGGGTTGGAGGTGGATGTCTGAACATTTTGAGTTGAGCGCTTTAGAGTGAATGTTCCTCCTGAATGCTCTGTATTTATGGAACAGGTGAGTCTGACACTTTGACCCCACATGACCTCTCGTTTGGTCACAGAAATCTTTGGCTTTGCAAGACTTATGGTACCTAATGGTTAAAAAAATTAGTTGGTGGACATGATGTAAAGTTTTGCAATTTGATCGACCATGGAATATAACAAGCACGAGGACACTGTAAAGAGTTACAAAATATAGAACTATTTCCAAACTAACTACGGTATACTGCAGTACGCAGAACAGGTCCTACCTGAACAGATCACACCAGCATCTTCACTGTGTCCACAGTCGTGAATACCAAATCCATTATGTCCACACTGAGCTAAAGAGCTCTCACTTCCAGAACAGCCCACGTTATCAAGCCAGATTCGATCAGAGCCTTGACCAAAATGGGCATTTTGTGTTGCACTTTTTGGTTCACCACAATTCATCTGTCTGCACACGACTCGAGCATCGGACATGTCCCAGCTATCATCACACACTGTTCCCCACCTACCGTTGTGGTAGATCTCAACTCTTCCAGAACACTGAGAACCAGAACCAACCAGTCTCATTGAAGCCCCTGTGAAATAAATCCACAGCATATGGTCATGATCAAAGCTTAGATCAGTGGTTCTTAACCTTGTTGGAGGTACTGAACCCCACTAGTTTCATATGCACATTCACCGAAGCCTTCTTAATTGGAAAAATAAAATATTTTTTTCAAATTCAAAACCTAGGAATATATATTTTATTGGTGCACACATTTATATTGCGCATAGTCATCCGACCACTTTCTTTTTTTGCTCGACATAGTTATTATGAAGGGAAAATATTAAGAAAGAAATTACACGATACCATCACGACAGTCACAAGACTATAGCGCGCACAAAATTTCCTGCCGCCAATAACGGCCAAATGGGGCATGTCATCACGAATCATATTAGTAGGATGTGTGTCTTGACCCCTGCTGAACCCCTGAGATTGACTCACCGAACCCCTGGGGTTCGATCGAACCCATGTTAAGAACCACTGGCTTAGACTAAAGGACAAATATTTCATGTTTGATTAAATTTAGCTGGAATGCAAAAAGAAGACAGAGATGCAAGAGTCCACGGTCTTTAACAGTCAAAAAATGTACTTAGAAAAGTAATTGACAACTGAAACTACAGCTCCCCACCACACAGACCTCCAGTGAGAGGAATATGGAAGATATTTTTTGTTTGTGTTTTTGGTCTTTGATTTAAGAAGTATGGGTAATAACTAAAAGCTTATATAGCATTCTTTGGACATTCAAAATTGCTTTACATAAAATAGAATTAGAATTAAATAATGACAGATTATAGATAGATTTGAAGTTCTTACCTGCAGTAAGTGGAGCTAATGAAAGCAGCAGGTGGGCTAGACAACAGACAGATGTTTTATATGAGTACATTTTGTCATGTAGTTGTTCATGTTTGTTATATTTTCAGTTCTTACCTATGGCCAAATGCCAGAGGGGACTGTCCTGTGTCTTTGCCATAACTGTGTGTGCTTTACAAGAAAATTCAGAGGAACTTAACAGAAAACACTCACCCCCTCCCTGTGTTTTCACACCAGCACTGCCCATAGCACCAGCGTTGCCTGATAAGGTAGAAATGTTTGCAAATGGGTTAACCTGTGTCGTTACAAGATGCACTATAACATCTTTTCCATTTTCGACCTTGAAGTCAAAAACCCTCTTTCTTGTCCTCTAGTTGTGAGACTGTGAGCCCATTGCAAATGTAACATCTATGTTTTTGGTATTATTATTCTGATAATTTCCACAACAATTTGACATTGTTTTTTATTTCAGATATATTTTTATTGGTATTTTTCAGAACAGTACAATGCCCATTTTAATACCATCAATGCAAATTACTTTGTTCCGTTTTTTCTTACACATAACAACGAGAACATCACAAAACCAAACGATAAGAGAAGATAAAAATAAATAATAACATTTAAACAAGGGCCTTAAAACATAGCTTCTCTTTATACAGTTTATTCTTTAATTTGAGTTCAACTCCGTAGCAACAGGGGATTCAAAAATTTGTTGTATCTTCTGTTAGAGTGAAGTTCTTGGCAAAGTCAATAAAAGGACCCCAAATCTTTTCAAATATTTGTTGTTTGGACTTACGAATGTAAGTTATTCTTTCCAAGGGTAAGCTGGACAGCATATGTTTTAACCACTGGGTGGTATTAGGTCCATTAGTATTTTTCCACTTTAAGGCTATGCATCTTTTTGCTATCAGTGAACAATAGTCAATAAATGTGCACTGTTCTTTACTGAGTGTGTGTTTTTTTTGGGTATAATGCCATAATAAACAACCCGGAGTTGAATTCTATCCGTTTTGATATAATTTTTTCAATTAGATTCTTTATTTCTACCCAAAACTGATTAATTTGATTACATTCCCACATACAGTGTATCAATGAGCCTTTGGAGCCACATTTAATACATATATCTGGTATGTTCCTATTGTATTTATTTAGTTTCACAGGTGTTACATATATGCGCATCAACCATTTAAATTGCAGAATCCTAAGACGACTATTGATTGTCATTGTATGAATCTTACTGCATGCTTTTTCCCAATCTTGTTCAGTAATAGTTTCAGTTAAATTTTCATTCCATTGGGTCAATCTTTTAAGTGAATTCTCTGATGAATTACTAAGCATTAAATTATAGAATTCTGAAATAATACCCTTCCTACGAGCGTTTTTTATTAGCATTTTTTCCAATTGAGTATGGGGGATTTTATTTAAATTACCTTGTTTGCCAATCACAAAACTTCTTATCTGCAAATATTTGAAGTAGTGTTTTTTGTTCACGTTAAACCTTGACTGCATTTCCTCAAATGACGTAAAAACATCCGATTGAGGGGGATAAAGGTCACCGATTGTTTTTATTCCCCTTGATGTCCATATTTTAAATGTAGCATCTTCCCTTCCAGGTGTGAAGAGCTTGTTACCCCAAACTGGGCTGAACTGTGATATAATGTTAAGTTCTTGTAGAAACTTTCTGACGTCAATCCAGACTTTTATTGTGTGTTTTAACATTGGGTTTTTTACTTGTTTGAGTAGTTCTTTAGGTGTATCTGAGTACAAGAATGACGGAAGAGGTAATTTTAAGTTTTGCGATTCCATTTCAACCCAGTGGGGATTTGTTTTCCTAGAAAAATAAAATGACAATGAGCGCAATTGTGCAGCCCAAAAATACCATACAAAATTAGGACATTTTAACCCCCCTCGATCAAATGGTAAATATAGAAGGGAAAGACGAAGTCTAGGCCTACCATTGTTCCAAATAAAGCTAGCCAAACATTTTTTAATCCACTTAAACACATCCGGAGGAGGTGACAAAGGGATGTTTTGAAATAGATACAGCAGTTTTGGTAGAACAGTCATTTTGAGAACATTTATTCTTCCTATCAGAGAGATGGGCAGCTTCATCCATCGGTCAATTAAGGCATTAACTTCCCGTTTAGCTTTTTCATAATTAATTTTAACTGTTTGTTCTAAATTTGGTGTTATCTGAATTCCCAAATATTCAATTTGGTCCACTAGTTTAAAATTCAAAGTTGTTATTTCTGGAGGTGGTGTTGTATGTTGTTTTGTGTTTAATAATAGGAGAGATGATTTTGTATTGTTCACCTTATAGCCTGAAATTATTCCAAATGTCTGAATTACTCCCAACACTGCCGGGATTGAAGAGTTGAATTTTGATAGAAACAAAATCACATCATCCGCAAATAAAGAAATTTTATGTTCAGTGGGACCAATAGAAATTCCACTAATCTGAGGATCAGCTCGAATAGATAATGCCAGTGGCTCAATTGCTAAGGAGAAAAGCAGAGGAGATAGAGGACATCCCTGCCTACAACCCCTTTTAATTTTTATTGATTTGGAAAATATTTGGTTTGTTAGAATTTCTGCGGCAGGATTATTGTAAAGAATTTTAACCCATTTTATGAAATTGTTTCCTATGCCGAATCTTTCAAGCGTCCTAAATAGATAAGGCCATTCGACCCTATCAAAGGCTTTTTCTGCATCCAACGATAGGAGCCCTGTGTCGACTTCCTCCTTTTTATAATAAAGAACATTTAATATTCTTCTTACATTGTGAGAGCCTTGCCTCCCTTTTACAAAGCCATTCTGATCTTCATTTATCAAATCGGGTAGAATTTTTTGGATTCGTTGTGCTAATATCTTATTATTTTCAAATCAGAGTTGAGAAGACTAATGGGTCTCATATTTTCACATTTATTAGAGGGTTTTCCTGGTTTTGGAAGGAGAACAATTAGTGCTTGATTTAGGGTATCAGGAAGAGCTTCTTTTTCAAAGGTTTCATTTAACATATCTAGAAGTGCCATTAATAATTTAGTTTTAAATTTTTTGTAAATATCTATTGGAATTCCATCTGGTCCCGCTCGTTTACCTGAATTCATTCCGTCAATGGCTTGTGCTATTTCCTCTTTGCTTATTTTTAAATCCAATTTTTCCTTGGCATCCTCAGAAATTACTGGTATATTAAGCTTGTTTAGTGTAGTATTTATATCCTCTACATTACAGTTATTTTCATTCTCATATAGTTTCTGATAGTAATCTCTGAAGGCATCATTAATATCTTTGGGATTTATTATAGTTTTATCATTGTAATTAATTGATGTTATTGCTACTTTAGTCTCCAACTGTTTGATTTGCCATGCTAGGAGTTTCCCTGCTCTATCGCCTTGTTCGTAGAATGTCTGTTTCAACCTTAGAAGACTGGCTGCCGCTTTAAAGCTTGATTGTTTTTCATATTCTGCTCTTAAGAGCAGAAGCTCTTTTTCTGCCTCAGGGTCACTACTTTTGTAAACTTTTTTGTTTTTCTTTTTTTTTTTTCCAGAAGTATTCTATCCTGTCTTGCTTTTCTACTTTTGAAGCTTATAAAACTAATGTGTCCTCTAAGAAATGCTTTGAAGGCTTCCCACTTTATGCAAGCTGATGTTTGATTTGTGTTAAGTTGAAAAAAATCATCTATTTGTTTCCCTATATGATTAGTGAATTCTTCGTCCTGCAACCATTTATGTTGAAAATGCCACCTCGGTGGGTCTGTACTAATTGCTTTATCAGAGTATATTAAACAGCATGGTGCATGGTCGGAAATCACAACATTATCATATTGACAATCTTTGACTTTGGGCAGTAACTCTGTGGAAATTAGGAAGTAGTCTATTCTTGAGTATGATTTGAATGTTGCTGAATAACATGAGAAGGCCTTGGATTGTGGATGTAATTCTCTCCAGATATCTAATACATTTAAATCTTTTATAAATCTTTTTATAGTTAATCTGCAATTTTGGTGTGTTTGGTCCACGCCTGTGGATCTATCCCAATCTGGATTTAGAACACAGTTAAAGTCCCCCGCGATGACATATCCACCCGGCAGTGTTGCAAGCAAAAGAAATAAATCCTCATAAAACCTTGAATCATCTAAATTTGGGCCATATACATTTACCAAGTTTAGGTTCTCAGATAGCAAAGACCCTTGTACGATTAAAAATCTGCCTCCCTTATCTTTAATTATGTTATTTACACAAAATGGGACTGACTACTCCTCTTGATCTAGATGAAAATGCTGCTGTATATACACTACCCCGCCATCTTCTCTTAATTCTGTTTTCATCCTCCTCCAAAAGATGTGACTCCTGCAGAAATATTATCTTTGATTCCATGTCCTTTAACTTTGTCATTACTTGTTTCACTTTTTTAAAACGTTGAAGTCCCCGGCAGTTCCATGTAACTAATTTAATATTTTTTGTCTTATTCATTTTAATATTTCAAGTATTATATACCATGTTAATTATAATGATGTAAATATAAAGAAATCTTTATCTTTCGAAGCTTAACTTGGCCCAACACAAAAACATAACAAAGTGAACAACCCCTCTTCTTCTTTCCCCCATTCTGTAGAACGCCCTCCCTCCTCGTTACATATCCTGTTAAATATTCAGATTCCTTTCAAAAGTAACACGCGCATAGAAACTCTATGCGAGGTGCAGGAACTGTTCAGAAACTGCTCGCGGGCGCCGAAACTACTCGTGCCTGCCGAAACTGTGCGCGCGAGCAAAGAAACACGCTCGCGCGAGACGGAGAACTGCGCGCGTGAGCAAAGAAACACGCTCGCGAGAGTAGAAGCAGCTCTTGCGCGAGCAGAGAAACTCCCCTCTTACGTGAGACAAAACCACTCTGCTCGCTCGGAGTTGACTTCTGCTCGCGCGGAGAATGTGGACTAATGGGGGAGGGAACCTGAGGATGACGGCTATTGTGATTGGTCTGTCCTGAGACACAGGACTTTGACAGACCGCCCAAAATGTCCGTTTCTGAAAACCAGGACATCTTAATCAGGTGGTGGGCGTGGCCTCCCATTCGGCATGTTGCAAGCATAGACTGTATCTGTGATCATATCTATCAGGTCTATGGTTGCAGGTTGATCGACTGTCTGTGTCTGCTCCATTGAACTATTATACATCCATGGTCTGCTCGCTCCTTCTGAGTGCACAAAGCATATACATCCACGGTGCAGAGAGCTCCACACTGACCCGCTCAGGGATTATGTGACATGCCCCACCACACGTGTGCACAGTGCTTTAGTGCCGGTCAATTTAATGGCCCAACGACCCCAGATTTGAACAGTGTAGTAGTATTACTGTAGAATTATAGGATCTATTAAAGGTGCAGATACATGGCTTAAAATCTACTTAAATACAAGAACTGCAGACAAAATTGTAGTAAAGTAAAGCATATGAAAAATACTACTTCTAAGTACTAGTTACTACTTGCAATTAAATTCTAGTAGCATTTTAGATCTTTCAAACAATGAATTCTATGTGAAACATTTTTTTTTATAAACTTTGTATATATTTGTATAAACTGGACTATCAGATGAATTCAAATGAATGTTCAAGGGATGCAAATTCTTATAAATGATTCTGATGAGATTTTCTTTGCTTTTTGAATTGGAACTGAAAATAGACCTATGGCAACATGTTTTGTATGACCATTTGCGTTGGGTTGCTTAGACAAAGTTCAAATAAACCTGAAGCTCCTGAGGATGGAGGGAGCCTCAGAAACATGGAAAAAAATGTTGAATTTGCTAAACATCCCTGAATGAAAATGGTTCTTACCTATTGTCAGAAGAAGGATGATAGGATGGTCTGTACAGCTGCCATGAGAACTAGCAGGTGAGACCTAAATACTGGCTTTATACATGAGATGGTTTTCCATTTAAGGTCATAGAGTATATTTAAAATGCATTTATCACCAACTAGGTCTTCACAGTTCTCTAGTTCTCTAAACTAACCTATTTCAAAAACCACACCACAGCCACTTCCCTTAAGTGCAATGCTCTTATAAATCTGTCACTCATTATTTATAAATGCATGTAAACACGAACTATACTTGAACTTATTTAAAGGAACTTTATTTCAGAAAAAAAATCTTTTTGAGCTTTAAGTCATGTTATAATGTTTCTACCTCATCAAAAATATACCTGGAGCTGAGTTTTGTTTCATTCACACATGTTTGAGTAATCCTGCATATCATCAGTCTGACTACACCTCGAAAGCTCAAAATGCTCTGCTCCACCTTGTGATGTCATGCAGCGGTAGTATTCAAGCTTCCTTTTATCTAATGTTCAGTAGATAATGGCAATTTCAGGGCTGAAATCATCCAAATGATTCTTGTGAAGCTGTATGCTGTGTGACATGTCCTGTATTACCATATGACATCACAAGGTGGTTTTAGGGTTAGTTACATTACACCATAGATCAGAAAATAGCATAATATAGGCTCTTAAAAAAAAGTATTAAATATACATATACACACACACACACACACACACACACACATACATACACATAAGAAAAACTTTGAGCTGTGCCACTGGGCCATTTGGCTGGAGCACTGCAGGAGTCTTATATTAACAGTTCTGATAAATATCGTCATCGTCGCCTCCATAAATGTCCACAATATCATTATGCTTGACCACTGTCACATTCACATAGTCCGGCTCTTCACTGTCCTCTTCACTGTCCTCATCCTCTCCTCCATTTGGAGCGTTCACATAGTCTGCCTCCTCTTCATCATCTGAGTCTTCATAACGGTTCAAGTCGCTCACTAAAACATACAGTCATCATTAAAACCCAAGCTAATATGAACCAGTAGAGCTCCATAAAACCCTGTCAGGAATTAGCATTATGAATTTTGAAGAATTGTTGAAGTTCGTAGTCTTTTGGTATTTGGATGAGAACATACTTGGAGCTGGGGCTGGGATTGTGAGCTTGGCAACATGTCTTCTTCTTCTTCTATGTAAGAGGTACAATCCAATCAAGACAAGAAGGAACAGACTCACTGCCACCACAGGAAGGATAATGGGAAGCAGAGGGTCTAAAACACACATACAAGAAAAACAATGAATTGATAAGTCATTTACCCAGCTGCTTGTTTCCATGGAGATGTTTTTACTTTGTCAGAAATGTTCCACAGTGTAGCATTAATATCTATCTTCACAGAGACAAACAGGTGACAACAGGGCAAGTTACAGGTTAATGGAGAGGCAACACTGCTCACAGTAAGAATGCATGATTTTCAAGGTACTTTTGCGCAAAAACACCAACTGAATATATGCAAGCAACACACAGCACCATCTCCGTGGACACAAGAAAGTGGCTGTACCCCAGGTAGAAAAGTTGCATAGTGCTGCTTCTGGTAATCACTGAAACGATTGATGTAGTGCATGCTTCAGCTCTGCTGTTTTTGCCTGTAAAGAGTAATGTGACGTTGCATATTAAAGAAACTATATGTAGTCTGTTCTGTTTTTATGAAGGGACAATCTCAACTCGACCTGGGTTACCAGTGCTCTGTGTGTGTGTGTGCGTGTGTGTGTGTGTGTCAATACTAACTTTTACATTAAAGCTAATATAACAACAATAAATCTGGAGTTAATACGACCTGGATATTTGTAGGTGTAGATCATTTGAGTCTATGTTATACATATAAAAAATCTGCAAGGCTCCAAATTTAGCACAAAGATGCACATTGGCAAAAAGGAGATAAGTGTTGCTTACTGTCCCTCGGAACCAGTCGTATCTCAAGAAGAAATTGTGTTTATTATTTTTCTTTAGCTATCTGCACTTTTCTTTTTGCACAGAATTTCAATGGGGAACTCCGTTGATTACCGTTGCCTGGTGGAGATCTTGCTGTGGTAGTGAGCCTGATACTGACAGGAGTAAGGTCCTGCACTGTCAAAGGTCACTCGAGATACGTTATGATACACTGCATCGGCCTCTCCGGGAAATTCACACTGCCATAAATGCCATACAGTGGAACATTCCAGGCAAAGAAATAACATTTTCTCAAGGACAGGCAAGTATTAGACCGCCTGGCTAATAAAAATGTCCAGTGTTGTGTCTGAGGTGTATGGGCGTCCTGCCCCAGGCTCTGGGACACAGGGAAGTGGAAGGAGGCTGAGTGGTTGACTGAAGGTTGACTGACAGAGCTGTTGGAGCCAGAGAACAACAGGAGGAACAGGCCTTCTGGGACATCCGGTGAGACAGAGCAACGTAGGACAAAACTGTCTCCTCTGGTGACGTGGACAGTGTCGGAGGAGCAGTGTCCCCCAGCAGGAGAAGACACACACAGGCTGAGCATGGGCAGGTCCACTGGGAGGAAAACAGCAAGTTAAGTAGCATCAATTCTGATGTCAGTCAGTAAATCTAAAGCCCCCAAAAACATGCAGACTACATACCAGTGACATGAAGTGCCACTGTGTCACTTTGTGGAGAGTTAAAAGAGCGACCTGAGACCACTTTCTGATACTGACAGGAGTAAGGTCCTGCACTGTCAAAGGTCACTCGAGATACGCTGAATGTGACAGGGTTGGAGGTGGATGTCTGAACATTTTGAGTTGAGCGCTTTAGAGTGAATGTTCCTCCTGAATGCTCTGTATTTATGGAACAGGTGAGTCTGACACTTTGACCCCACGTGGCCTCCAAAGATGGGGTCACAGAGATTTGGGGCTTTGGGATAACGACTAGGACAAATTAAACATGATATACAGTATGCTTTATAACACAGTACAGTGAAAAGAATTATGAGAATAACATAAAGTTAAATTTGCAAATGCCATACCTGATACATCAAACGTTACAGCGTCACTTTGTGGAGAGCTAAAAGAGCAACCTGAGACCACTGTATAAACCTTTACTTCAGGGACAAAAATTAGGTCATCATAATGTAAATGAGACCAACATCATGTTTATGTTGTGTGTTGATCATGCATGCCTAACAAGAAGTGTGTGTCACAGTCTTACACAGCTCGTTACACCTAAGAGAACAAATATGTCTGCTCATGAATGACTCTGCACAGTCACCAGCTAAAACCAGCCCTGATGTTTACTTTATGTTGATGTAGCCTGTATAATGTGGGGATGTGAGCTAAGCAGAAATCTACTGTCAATCTATTGCCAAATGCCAATGCATCAAGTTTCAATGAAGGAGGCAGCTGCAAAAATAAAAACTGTGTCATTAAAGTGACGGGGGATGCCAGAGATCAAAATAGAATGGGGGATACAAGATGGCCACCTCTGCTGTACATACCCAGAGTTATTTGTGTCGGGGTGAGATCACACACTGGTCATTTTGAATCCATGAGCTCACACATCTGTCCAGAGTCTATTTCTGATTTTTGCAAAGGTAAGCACTATGATCATCACCATCACATAAGCAGTACAATCTGCTCTAGAATTGATCATTTTCTTACTTTGCAGTCACATTTCAGTGTTAATGAAGGTGGAGAAAGTTACACATTTCTTCTGATCATAACATCAACAACATAATCCTTAGCTAAGTTTTTGACATAAACATACCATTCATTTAAAATTGTATTACAGATGGATTTTGTTTTTATTTGGTATAAGTGATACAGCAAAGGTACAATAGAACTAACTCTATACCAGGAGTCTCTAGAGGGAAACGTGGCCCTCAGACTGATTTAGTTAGCTCTCAGGCTTTCTGCTGAATTGTCCCAAATGAATATAGGCACATTTTGCTGGAAATTTAAGTATATCTACAAGTATAACCTCATTAATATCACAATGTATTCTTATGCTGGCTTAAAAAAATATTTGAGCAAGTTTTTTCTGTTTTATCAGTTTTCACGTAGCTATAATAATAAGATGATAAATGCAAAATTTTATAGAAAACCATAAATGAATCAGAAATGTATTAATAGTCTATTGATACAAAAAGAAGTGCAAGAAATGATTAAAAATTTGAACAGAATATATACATATTTTAAGAAGCTATCAATGAAAAATAATAAAAATGTATTTTAACACATATGAGTTCTACCTGAAACACCAACAGGTGTGATCACTGTTATATTTTCAGGTTCAGTGAGGATTTTTGAGTAGAATTCTAATAATTCTGATAAATGTTCTCGTCATCACTACACTTCGTATTGGATGGATCTGCATATATGTTTTCATCATCATCATCACTATCACTGTAGTCGACTGGCTTTGTGAGACTGTCAGGTGCCATGTAAGTATTGTTTCTCTGGATATTGGTGTAGGTAGACTTCAGTGCATCCACATTAGCATAGGTCTCCTCCTCTTCATCCTCTTCTTCCTCCTCATCTTCATCTTCTTCGTAGTCAGCCTGAACTGCCACTGAAAGAACATGTGCACATTACACAAGTACAGAAAAATACATTCATGTATTTAAGAGCATACTTTCTATCTGAGTGTTTCCTGCCGGTACAGGTTTAGATGTTCTTTTGAGTATCATGTAGGTGATAACAAACATCAAGAGGAGCAGCAGCAAAACTCCAATAATTCCTGGGACCACCACCAACACCAAAGGCACTAGAAGACAATGCATTGTTTGATCAGATAAGGCAAGGTAAGCTTAATTGTATATCACAATTTGTACACAAAGTAATTCAAAGTGTTTTGCAGAATAAGATAGACATTAAATCTAATCAATAATCAGCATCAAATGAACATTAAAAGAGAACAGTGCAGAGTCTGGAACCAGGCAGCAGTAGTAGTCTAACCTTGTGGAGACAAACGCATGGATAAGTCTCTCCAGGTCTGGTTTAGACAGTAGACCTTTAAGTTTTTGCTATGTTTTAGTTGGTAAAAAGCTGCAGATGTCATTGATTTGAAGTGGCTGTTAAAGTTCAAGTCTGAGTCCATGGTTTAGTTTTGATGCATGCTCATTAAAATATCACCAGAATTACAAATGTGGATCTTTGTAAACCTTCTCTGGTTAGAATAATAGGGTATGTGGTGACTATAACTTTTCTAGTGAAGAGTCCGCCACCTTCTTGTCTCCATGGAGATATTATTGTTTAAACTGAAATTTTCAACAATAAGATAGGATCTATCCATCCATTTTCTTCCACTTATCTGGGGCCGGGTCATGGGGGCAGCAGTCTAAGCAGGGACTCCAAGACTTCCTCACCCCAGACACTTCCTCCAGCTCCTCCAGGGGGACCCCATGTTGTTCCCAGGCCAGCAGAGAGACATAGTCCCTCCAGCGTGTCCTGGGTCTTCCACGGTGCCTCGTTCCAGTGGAACATTCCTGGAACACCTCCCAAGAGGCATCTGGTCCAGATGCCTCTTGGAAGCATCCCTTGGGAGGTGTTCCAGGGGCATCTGGTCCAGATGCCCAAGCCACCTCAGCTGCTCCTCTCGATGTGGAAGAGCAGCGTCTCTACTCTGAGCCCCTCCAGTGTGACCAAGCTCGTCACCCTTTCTGTAAGTGAGTGCCCTGCCATTCTTCGTAGGTACCTAATTTTGACCGCTTGTACTCGTGATCTCGTCCTTTCGGTCATTACCCAGAGGTGATGGTAGGAATGTAGATTGAGGTAAATTGAGAGCTGCTTCTTCACCACAATGGTCCGATACAGTGACCGCATCACTGCCGACGCTGCACCTATCTGCTTCTCAATCTCACACTTCATCCTTCCCTCACTGTGAACAAGACCCCAAGATACTTGAACTCCTCCACTTGAGGCAGAGACTCTCCACCCACCCGGAGAGGGCAATCCACCTTTTTCCAGTCAAGAACCATGGCCTCGGATTTGGAACAGCTGACTCTCATCCCAGCCACTTCACACTTGGCTGCAAACCGCCCCAGTGCACACTGCAGGTCTTGGTTCGATGAAGCCAACAGGACAACATCATCTGCAAAAAGCAGAGATGAGATCTTGTGGTCCCCAAACCAGACCCTCTCTGGCCCCTGGCTGCACCTAGAAATTCTGTCCATAAATACAATGAACAGAGCCGGTGACAAAGGGCAGCCCTGGTGGAGTCCAACATGCACCGGGAACAGGTCTGACTTACTGCAATGCAAACACAACTCCTGCTCCGGACAGCCCTTAGTAAGGGGCTCTAAACCCCACACTCCCAGAGCACCCCCCCCACAGGACACCATGAGGCACATGGTCCTTCATGGTGTCCTGTGGGACACCATGAGGACTGGTTGGGCACATTTGAACTGGTTGGGCAAACTCCCATGAGGCTTTAAGCACCCACTGGAGGGTGTAGAGCTGGTCCACTGTTCCAGGACCAGGATGAAAACCACACTGCTGAGGTTCAACTATCGGCCAGCCAGATCTATCTTGTATTTATTCATTTGGATGTGTTTTAGTGATCAAAAACATTGGGACAAACATATATATTTTACCATGAGTAAGGTTTCCTCTCGACAGATCTAACCAGTGACTTAGCAATCATGCACATAGTGATGCGCAGGGTGGGGATCAGCCATTCACACATCTCTTGGCAGCAATACAGCTCAGCAAAAACAACAATGAGATGCCAAGTTGACCAGCAATAATTGGGCCACCAGAACAAAATAAAAGCAGTTACACTGGCAAGGAGTACAGAGTTCATGGGGCCTCCTGGGAGGGCTAGTGCCCAGAGACCCAGGAAGTGAACTGGTGCACTTATTACTTATAACCTGCACTGCATCGGCCTCTCCGGGAAATTCACACTGCCATAAATGCCATACTGTGGAAAATTCCAGGCAAAGAAATAACATTTTCTCAAGACAGGCAAGTATTAGACCCCCTGGCTACTTACTCTTAATAAAAATATCCAGTGTTGTGTCTGAGGTGTATGTGCGTCCTGCCCCAGTGACCTGATACACACAGCTGTATTGTCCTTGGTGTTGGCTCTGGGACACAGGGAAATGGAAGGAGGCTGAGTGGTTGACTGAAGGTTGACTGACAGAGCTGTTGGAGCCAGAGAACAACAGGAGGAACAGGCCTTCTGGGACATCCGGGGAGACAGAGCAACGTAGGACAAAACTGTCTCCTCTGGTGACGTGGACAGTGTCGGAGGAGCAGTGTCCCCCAGCAGGAGAAGACACACACAGGCTGGGCATGGGCAGGTCCACTGGGAGAAAAACAGCAAGTTAAGTAGCATCAATTCTGATGTCAGTCAGTAAATCTAAAGCCCCCAAAAACATGCAGACTACATACCAGTGACATGAAGTGCCACTGTGTCACTTTGTGGAGAGCTAAAAGAGCGACCTGAGACCACTTTCTGATACTGACAGGAGTAAGGTCCTGCACTGTCAAAGTTCACTTGAGATATGCTGAAAGTGGCAGGATTGGAGGTGGATGTCTGAACATTTTGAGTTGAGCGCTTTAGAGTGAATGTTCCTCCTGAATGCTCTGTATTTATGGAACAGGTGAGTCTGACACTTTGACCCCACGTGGCCTCCAAAGATGGGGTCACAGAGATTTTGGGCTTTGTGAAAACGACTAGGACAAATTAAACATGATATACAGTATGCTTTATAACACATAGTACAGTGAAAAGAATTATGGGAATAACTATCTTAAATTTGCAAATGCCATACCTGATACATCAAACGTTACAGCGTCACTTTGTGGAGAGCTAAAAGAGCGACCTGAGACCACTTTCTGATACTGACAGGAGTAAGGTCCTGCACTGTCAAAGGTCACTCGAGATATGCTGAATGTGACAGGGTTGGAGGTGGATGTCTGAACATTTTGAGTTGAGCGCTTTAGAGTGAATGTTCCTCCTGAATGCTCTGTATTTATGGAACAGGTGAGTCTGACACTTTGACCCCACGTGGCCTCCAAAGATGGGGTCACAGAGATTTGGGGCTTTGGGAAAATGACTAGGACAAATTAAACATGATATACAGTATGCTTTATAACACATAGTACAGTGAAAAGAATTATGGGAATAACATAAAGTTAAATTTGCAAATGCCATACCTGATACATCAAACGTTACAGCGTCACTTTGTGGAGAGCTAAAAGAGCGACCTGAGACCACTTTCTGATACTGACAGGAGTAAGGTCCTGCACTGTCAAAGGTCACTTGAGATATGCTGAAAGTGGCAGGATCGGAGGTGGATGTCTGAACATTTTGAGTTGAGCGCTTTAGAGTGAATGTTCCTCCTGAATGCTCTGTATTTATGGAACAGGTGAGTCTGACACTTTGACCCCACGTGGCCTCCAAAGACGGGGTCACAGAGATTTGGGGCTTTGGGATAACGACTAGGACAAATTAAACATGATATACAGTATGCTTTATAACACATAGTACAGTGAAAAGAATTATGGGAATAACATAAAGTTAAATTTGCAAATGCCATACCTGATACATCAAACGTTACAGTGTCACTTTGTGGAGAATTAAAAGAGCGACCTGAGACCACTTTCTGATACTGACAGGAGTAAGGTCCTGCACTGTCAAAGGTCACTCGAGATATGCTGAAAGTGGCAGGGTTGGAGGTGGATGTCTGAACATTTTGAGTTGAGCGCTTTAGAGTGAATGTTCCTCCTGAATGCTCTGTATTTATGGAACAGGTGAGTCTGACACTTTGACCCCACGTGGCCTCCAAAGATGGGGTCACAGAGATTTTGGGCTTTGTGAAAACGACTAGGACAAATTAAACATGATATACAGTATGCTTTATAACACATAGTACAGTGAAAAGAATTATGGGAATAACTATCTTAAATTTGCAAATGCCATACCTGATACATCAAACGTTACAGCGTCACTTTGTGGAGAGCTAAAAGAGCGACCTGAGACCACTTTCTGATACTGACAGGAGTAAGGTCCTGCACTGTCAAAGGTCACTCGAGATATGCTGAATGTGACAGGGTTGGAGGTGGATGTCTGAACATTTTGAGTTGAGCGCTTTAGAGTGAATGTTCCTCCTGAATGCTCTGTATTTATGGAACAGGTGAGTCTGACACTTTGACCCCACGTGGCCTCCAAAGATGGGGTCACAGAGATTTGGGGCTTTGGGAAAATGACTAGGACAAATTAAACATGATATACAGTATGCTTTATAACACATAGTACAGTGAAAAGAATTATGGGAATAACATAAAGTTAAATTTGCAAATGCCATACCTGATACATCAAACGTTACAGCGTCACTTTGTGGAGAGTTAAAAGAGCGACCTGAGACCACTTTCTGATACTGACAGGAGTAAGGTCCTGCACTGTCAAAGGTCACTTGAGCTATGCTGAAAGTGGCAGGGTTGGAGGTGGATGTCTGAACATTTTGAGTTGAGCGCTTTAGAGTGAATGTTCCTCCTGAATGCTCTGTATTTATGGAACAGGTGAGTCTGACACTTTGACCCCACGTGGCCTCCAAAGATGGGGTCACAGAGATTTTGGGCTTTGTGAAAACGACTAGGACAAATTAAACATGATATACAGTATGCTTTATAACACATAGTACAGTGAAAAGAATTATGGGAATAACATAAAGTTAAATTTGCAAATGCCATACCTGATACATCAAACGTTACAGTGTCACTTTGTGGAGAATTAAAAGAGCGACCTGAGACCACTTTCTGATACTGACAGGAGTAAGGTCCTGCACTGTCAAAGGTCACTCGAGATATGCTGAAAGTGGCAGGGTTGGAGGTGGATGTCTGAACATTTTGAGTTGAGCGCTTTAGAGTGAATGTTCCTCCTGAATGCTCTGTATTTATGGAACAGGTGAGTCTGACACTTTGACCCCACGTGGCCTCCAAAGATGGGGTCACAGAGATTTTGGGCTTTGTGAAAACGACTAGGACAAATTAAACATGATATACAGTATGCTTTATAACACATAGTACAGTGAAAAGAATTATGGGAATAACTATCTTAAATTTGCAAATGCCATACCTGATACATCAAACGTTACAGCGTCACTTTGTGGAGAGCTAAAAGAGCGACCTGAGACCACTTTCTGATACTGACAGGAGTAAGGTCCTGCACTGTCAAAGGTCACTTGAGATATGCTGAAAGTGGCAGGGTTGGAGGTGGATGTCTGAACATTTTGAGTTGAGCGCTTTAGAGTGAATGTTCCTCCTGAATGCTCTGTATTTATGGAACAGGTGAGTCTGACACTTTGACCCCATGTGGCCTCCAAAGATGAGGTCACAGAGATTTGGGGCTTTGGGAAAATGACTAGGACAACATGATATACAGTATGCTTTATAACACATAGTACAGTGAAAAGAATTATGGGAATAACTATCTTAAATTTGCAAATGCCATACCTGATACATCAAACGTTACAGCGTCACTTTGTGGAGAGTTAAAAGAGCGACCTGAGACCACTTTCTGATACTGACAGGAGTAAGGTCCTGCACTGTCAAAGGTCACTCGAGATATGCTGAAAGTGGCAGGGTTGGAGGTGGATGTCTGAACATTTTGAGTTGAGCGCTTTAGAGTGAATGTTCCTCCTGAATGCTCTGTATTTATGGAACAGGTGAGTCTGACACTTTGACCCCACATGACCTCTCGTTTGGTCACAGAAATCTTTGGCTTTGCAAGACTTATGGTACCTAATGGTTAAAAAAATTAGTTGGTGGACATGATGTAAAGTTTTGCAATTTGATCGACCATGGAATATAACAAGCACGAGGACACTGTAAAGAGTTACAAAATATAGAACTATTTCCAAACTAACTACGGTATACTGCAGTACGCAGAACAGGTCCTACCTGAACAGATCACACCAGCATCTTCACTGTGTCCACAGTCGTGAATACCAAATCCATTATGTCCACACTGAGCTAAAGAGCTCTCACTTCCAGAACAGCCCACATTATCAAGCCAGATTGGATCAGAGCCTTGACCAAAATGGGCATTTTGTGTTGCACTTTTTGGTTCACCACAATTCATCTGTCTGCACACGACTCGAGCATCGGACATGTCCCAGCTATCATCACACACTGTTCCCCACCTACCGTTGTGGTAGATCTCAACTCTTCCAGAACACTGAGAACCAGAACCAACCAGTCTCATTGAAGCCCCTGTGAAATAAATCCACAGCATATGGTCATGATCAAAGCTTAGATCAGTGGTTCTTAACCTTGTTGGAGGTACTGAACCCCACTAGTTTCATATGCACATTCACCGAAGCCTTCTTAATTGGAAAAATAAAATATTTTTTTCAAATTCAAAACCTAGGAATATATATTTTATTGGTGCACACATTTATATTGCGCATAGTCATCCGACCACTTTCTTTTTTGCTCGACATAGTTATTATGAAGGGAAAATATTAAGAAAGAAATTACACGATACCATCACGACAGTCACAAGACTATAGCGCGCACAAAATTTCCTGCCGCCAATAACGGCCAAATGGGGCATGTCATCACGAATCATATTAGTAGGATGTGTGTCTTGACCCCTGCTGAACCCCTGAGATTGACTCACCGAACCCCTGGGGTTCGATCGAACCCATGTTAAGAACCACTGGCTTAGACTAAAGGACAAATATTTCATGTTTGATTAAATTTAGCTGGAATGCAAAAAGAAGACAGAGATGCAAGAGTCCACGGTCTTTAACAGTCAAAAAATGTACTTAGAAAAGTAATTGACAACTGAAACTACAGCTCCCCACCACACAGACCTCCAGTGAGAGGAATATGGAAGATATTTTTGTTTGTGTTTTTGGTCTTTGATTTAAGAAGTATGGGTAATAACTAAAAGCTTATATAGCATTCTTTGGACATTCAAAATTGCTTTACATAAAATAGAATTAGAATTAAATAATGACAGATTATAGATAGATTTGAAGTTCTTACCTGCAGTAAGTGGAGCTAATGAAAGCAGCAGGTGGGCTAGACAACAGACAGATGTTTTATATGAGTACATTTTGTCATGTAGTTGTTCATGTTTGTTATATTTTCAGTTCTTACCTATGGCCAAATGCCAGAGGGGACTGTCCTGTGTCTTTGCCATAACTGTGTGTGCTTTACAAGAAAATTCAGAGGAACTTAACAGAAAACACTCACCCCCTCCCTGTGTTTTCACACCAGCACTGCCCATAGCACCAGCGTTGCCTGATAAGGTAGAAATGTTTGCAAATGGGTTAACCTGTGTCGTTACAAGATGCACTATAACATCTTTTCCATTTTCGACCTTAAAGTCAAAAACCCTCTTTCTTGTCCTCTAGTTGTGAGACTGTGAGCCCATTGCAAATGTAACATCTATGTTTTTGGTATTATTATTCTGATAATTTCCACAACAATTTGACATTGTTTTTTATTTCAGATATATTTTTATTGGTATTTTTCAGAACAGTACAATACCCATTTTAATACCATCAATGCAAATTACTTTGTTCCGTTTTTTCTTACACATAACAACGAGAACATCACAAAACCAAACGATAAGAGAAGATAAAAATAAATAATAACATTTAAACAAGGGCCTTAAAACATAGCTTCTCTTTATACAGTTTATTCTTTAATTTGAGTTCAACTCCGTAGCAACAGGGGATTCAAAAATGTGTTGTATCTTCTGTTAGAGTGAAGTTCTTGGCAAAGTCAATAAAAGGACCCCAAATCTTTTCAAATATTTGTTGTTTGGACTTACGAATGTAAGTTATTCTTTCCAAGGGTAAGCTGGACAGCATATGTTTTAACCACTGGGTGGTATTAGGTCCATTAGTATTTTTCCACTTTAAGGCTATGCATCTTTTTGCTATCAGTGAACAATAGTCAATAAATGTGCACTGTTCTTTACTGAGTGTGTGTTTTTTTTGGGTATAATGCCATAATAAACAACCCGGAGTTGAATTCTATCCGTTTTGATATAATTTTTTCAATTAGATTCTTTATTTCTACCCAAAACTGATTAATTTGATTACATTCCCACATACAGTGTATCAATGAGCCTTTGGAGCCACATTTAATACATATATCCGGTATGTTCCTATTGTATTTATTTAGTTTCACAGGTGTTACATATATGCGCATCAACCATTTAAATTGCAGAATCCTAAGACGACTATTGATTGTCATTGTATGAATCTTACTGCATGCTTTTTCCCAATCTTGTTCAGTAATAGTTTCAGTTAAATTTTCATTCCATTGGGTCAATCTTTTAAGTGAATTCTCTGATGAATTACTAAGCATTAAATTATAGAATTCTGAAATAATACCCTTCCTACGAGCGTTTTTTATTAGCATTTTTTCCAATTGAGTATGGGGGATTTTATTTAAATTACCTTGTTTGCCAATCACAAAACTTCTTATCTGCAAATATTTGAAGTAGTGTTTTTTGTTCACGTTAAACCTTGACTGCATTTCCTCAAATGACGTAAAAACATCCGATTGAGGGGGATAAAGGTCACCGATTGTTTTTATTCCCGTTGATGTCCATATTTTAAATGTAGCATCTTCCCTTCCAGGTGTGAAGAGCTTGTTACCCCAAACTGGGCTGAACTGTGATATAATGTTAAGTTCTTGTAGAAACTTTCTGACGTCAATCCAGACTTTTATTGTGTGTTTTAACATTGGGTTTTTTACTTGTTTGAGTAGTTCTTTAGGTGTATCTGAGTACAAGAATGACGGAAGAGGTAATTTTAAGTTTTGCGATTCCATTTCAACCCAGTGGGGATTTGTTTTCCTAGAAAAATAAAATGACAATGAGCGCAATTGTGCAGCCCAAAAATACCATACAAAATTAGGACATTTTAACCCCCCTCGATCAAATGGTAAATATAGAAGGGAAAGACGAAGTCTAGGCCTACCATTGTTCCAAATAAAGCTAGCCAAACATTTTTTAATCCACTTAAACACATCCGGAGGAGGTGACAAAGGGATGTTTTGAAATAGATACAGCAGTTTTGGTAGAACAGTCATTTTGAGAACATTTATTCTTCCTATCAGAGAGATGGGCAGCTTCATCCATCGGTCAATTAAGGCATTAACTTCCCGTTTAGCTTTTTCATAATTAATTTTAACTGTTTGTTCTAAATTTGGTGTTATCTGAATTCCCAAATATTCAATTTGGTCCACTAGTTTAAAATTCAAAGTTGTTATTTCTGGAGGTGGTGTTGTATGTTGTTTTGTGTTTAATAATAGGAGAGATGATTTTGTATTGTTCACCTTATAGCCTGAAATTATTCCAAATGTCTGAATTACTCCCAACACTGCCGGGATTGAAGAGTTGAATTTTGATAGAAACAAAATCACATCATCCGCAAATAAAGAAATTTTATGTTCAGTGGGACCAATAGAAATTCCACTAATCTGAGGATCAGCTCGAATAGATAATGCCAGTGGCTCAATTGCTAAGGAGAAAAGCAGAGGAGATAGAGGACATCCCTGCCTACAACCCCTTTTAATTTTTATTGATTTGGAAAATATTTGGTTTGTTAGAATTTCTGCGGCAGGATTATTGTAAAGAATTTTAACCCATTTTATGAAATTGTTTCCTATGCCGAATCTTTCAAGCGTCCTAAATAGATAAGGCCATTCGACCCTATCAAAGGCTTTTTCTGCATCCAACGATAGGAGCCCTGTGTCGACTTCCTCCTTTTTATAATAAAGAACATTTAATATTCTTCTTACATTGTGAGAGCCTTGCCTCCCTTTTACAAAGCCATTCTGATCTTCATTTATCAAATCGGGTAGAATTTTTTGGATTCGTTGTGCTAATATCTTACTTAATATTTTCAAATCAGAGTTGAGAAGACTAATGGGTCTCATATTTTCACATTTATTATAGGGTTTTCCTGGTTTTGGAAGGAGAACAATTAGTGCTTGATTTAGGGTATCAGGAAGAGCTTCTTTTTCAAAGGTTTCATTTAACATATCTAGAAGTGCCATTAATAATTTAGTTTTAAATTTTTTGGAAATATCTATTGGAATTCCATCTGGTCCCGCTCGTTTACCTGAATTCATTCCGTCAATGGCTTGTGCTATTTCCTCTTTGCTTATTTTTAAATCCAATTTTTCCTTGGCATCCTCAGAAATTACTGGTATATTAAGCTTGTTTAGTGTAGTATTTATATCCTCTACATTACAGTTATTTTCATTCTCATATAGTTTCTGATAGTAATCTCTGAAGGCATCATTAATATCTTTGGGATTTATTATAGTTTTATCATTGTAATTAATTGATGTTATTGCTACTTTAGTCTCCAACTGTTTGATTTGCCATGCTAGGAGTTTCCCCGCTCTATCGCCTTGTTCGTAGAATGTCTGTTTCAACCTTAGAAGACTGGCTGCCGCTTTAAAGCTTGATTGTTTTTCATATTCTGCTCTTAAGAGCAGAAGCTCTTTTTCTGCCTCAGGGTCACTACTTTTGTAAACTTTTTTATTTTTCATTTATTTATTTTTTCCAGAAGTATTCTATCCTGTCTTGCTTTTCTACTTTTGAAGCTTATAAAACTAATGTGTCCTCTAAGAAATGCTTTGAAGGCTTCCCACTTTATGCAAGCTGATGTTTGATTTGTGTTAAGTTGAAAAAAATCATCTATTTGTTTCCCTATATGATTAGTGAATTCTTCGTCCTGCAACCATTTATGTTGAAAATGCCACCTCGGTGGGTCTGTACTAATTGCTTTATCAGAGTATATTAAACAGCATGGTGCATGGTCGGAAATCACAACATTATCATATTGACAATCTTTGACTTTGGGCAGTAACTCTGTGGAAATTAGGAAGTAGTCTATTCTTGAGTATGATTTGAATGTTGCTGAATAACATGAGAAGGCCTTGGATTGTGGATGTAATTCTCTCCAGATATCTAATACATTTAAATCTTTTATAAATCTTTTTATAGTTAATCTGCAATTTTGGTGTGTTTGGTCCACGCCTGTGGATCTATCCCAATCTGGATTTAGAACACAGTTAAAGTCCCCCGCGATGACATATCCACCCGGCAGTGTTGCAAGCAAAAGAAATAAATCCTCATAAAACCTTGAATCATCTAAATTTGGGCCATATACATTTACCAAGTTTAGGTTCTCAGATAGCAAAGACCCTTGTACAATTAAAAATCTGCCTCCCTTATCTTTAATTATGTTATTTACACAAAATGGGACTGACTACTCCTCTTGATCTAGATGAAAATGCTGCTGTATATACACTACCCCGCCATCTTCTCTTAATTCTGTTTTCATCCTCCTCCAAAAGATGTGACTCCTGCAGAAATATTATCTTTGATTCCATGTCCTTTAACTTTGTCATTACTTGTTTCACTTTTTTAAAACGTTGAAGTCCCCGGCAGTTCCATGTAACTAATTTAATATTTTTTGTCTTATTCATTTTAATATTTCAAGTATTATATACCATGTTAATTATAATGATGTAAATATAAAGAAATCTTTATCTTTCGAAGCTTAACTTGGCCCAACACAAAAACATAACAAAGTGAACAACCCCTCTTCTTCTTTCCCCCATTCTGTAGAACGCCCTCCCTCCTCGTTACATATCCTGTTAAATATTCAGATTCCTTTCAAAAGTAACACGCGCATAGAAACTCTATGCAAGGTGCAGGAACTGTTCAGAAACTGCTCGCGGGCGCCGAAACTACTCGTGCCTGCCGAAACTGTGCGCGCGAGCAAAGAAACACGCTCGCGCGAGACGGAGAACTGCGCGCGTGAGCAAAGAAACACGCTCGCGAGAGTAGAAGCAGCTCTTGCGCGAGCAGAGAAACTCCCCTCTTACGTGAGACAAAACCACTCTGCTCGCTCGGAGTTGACTTCTGCTCGCGCGGAGAATGTGGACTAATGGGGGAGGGAACCTGAGGATGACGGCTATTGTGATTGGTCTGTCCTGAGACACAGGACTTTGACAGACCGCCCAAAATTTCCAAACACTGCATGACATGTGCGTTGGCCGCCACTAGGGGGAAACGCTACTTGCTCTGACGCTACATTACAGAATCTCTGTGAATACATGGGTAGAGCCAGAACCATAGATGAGACAGCCGAGTTTGACAGGTTTAATAATAATAATAATAATAATAATAATAATAATAATACATTTTATTTAATAAGCGCCTTTCAAGGTACTCAAGGACACTGTACAGTAAACATAAAGTTCAAACATAAATTATAGAAATAGAATATAGGTTAAAACAAAATCAAAGGAAATAGTAACATTATTGGTAATAATAATAAAAGATGATGATAACAATATTAAAAAATGCGCGTCGTTTCGGCAGTCATGCCTTCCTCAGGGAGTCATGCCTTCCTCGGTGTTTGACTCCCTGAGGAAGGCATGACTGCCGAAACGCGTTGGAGTCGTTTTAATGTCTGTAAAGTATGAAGAAGCCATCACAATAAAGGCTTTTTAATTTTTACTATAAGAGAGTGCCTTGGATTTCCTTCAGAGTTTTGCATCTTCAGTTTTTCCCTTCCAAAGAGCACCTCAACCGAACTTTCTTTGAGTCCAGGAAGCGCTCCTAAACAAACTGTCTTTTTAGTGGAATGGCTTTATTGGACCAACAGTCAAAGATAAAAGCAATAGAAAAACAATAATAACCATAGAAAAGATTTTTAATGGCTACGTAGTTACAGCCATTATGATGGAAATATTTCAGAAATGCTATGGTAACTAATTGTAAATAATGTATATCTTACGTTACAATTGCAATAAAACTATATATACCTTTTTATTTTAAAACCCTTCACACATATTTTGCATGCTCCTGTCGGGATTCGAACCTGCAACTTTGCTGGAAATTTCACATAGATAATGATATGCGTGCGTCAGAGAAGTACTGGTTGTGTGACGCCATCTACAGGCTGGTAATTTCATATCTTAATTGCAGATGGACAGCAGGCACATTACTGTAATTTTGTTTAGTAATAACACAAGCCTGCAAAATCAGTCTATCCAAACAAAATACACACAACAAAATACCCCCACCCCCCCAAAGTAAATGGATATCTATCCAAAAAATGCACAACAAAGTAGCAACATGGGAGAGAGAAGAAAATAACTTCGTGTCTTGCAAGATTTGAACCTGAATTTCCACACTACATGTCTTGCTAGGCAGGTGCTCTAACCACTGCACCACAATCTACAGACTAATTCAATGAGAAAACTAAAAGAATTAAATTCATGACACAGCATTTTTTTTTTTAAAAATCAAATTTTAGATGAAACGTATCATGAAATAGGGATTCAAATTAACAATGAGGTTCATTTATGGGTTATTTTTCTGTCAACCAAAAAAATCAGCCAATGTGAAAATATAATGCAGTTCAGTTAGAGCAATCTTTGCCACATAGGTGATCTGTGCTGAACTGTTTTTGTCTGCCTGTCTTGATCAGTCATTGGGCGCAAACACTTCAAAGTCATTGGCTGTCAGACAAGAAGGCTGGATACCATTAACATAATGAAACTCGCGTTTTTTACGCACAAAACGCGCGTACAAAACGCGCGTCTTGATGCACAAAACGCGCGTAAAAAACGCGCGTCTTGGTGGACACACAAAACGCGCGCAAAAAACGTGCATCTTGATGCACAAAACGCGCGTAAAAAACGCGCGTCTTGGTGGTTCAACGTGAGTTAATATGTGCGGTAGCAGTCTTGGCGTTCCATATGTTTCTTTGCTCACGCGCGCAGTTCTCCGTCTCGCGCGAGCGTGTTTCTTTGCTCGCGGGCACAGTTTCAGCAGGCACGAGTAGTTTCGGCGCCCGCGAGCAGTTTCTGAACAGTTCCTGCACCTCGCATAGAGTTTCTATGCGCGTGTTACTTTTGAAAGGAATCTGACGCCATAGTTAAAGCTTTTGGCTGATCCACACGCTGTGAGGAGCAGACTAACCACACCATTCCTCCATCATAACCACTGCTATCTGCGCTTTATCAAAACTCAGTAAGCCTTGCTGCTAGTCAGCTGAAGAGAAAAAAAATAATAAATAAAATAAATAAATAATTAAAATAAAATAATAATAACAATAATAATAATAATAAATAAATAAGTAACTAATAAAGAAAATAATAATAATGATAAAATAATAACAATTATTTAATAAATAAATCAATAGAAGTAATAATATTAATAATAATAAAAATTAAATTAAATTAAAAATTTAAAAGCTAAGTTTCTTTGTCCAAAATTTCCATACAAAATATAGCAAAACAAATCTTGTAAACATTATTTCTGATTTGTCATATTCCCTTATCTATTTGGAATACTCACTTTACAAGATCGTAAGATCAGTTCAGATTTTGATTGCAATCTTCTCCCGTTTTTCCAATCTTGTTAACAAATTCCCGTGCCTCCGATGGGGAAGTGAAGGAGAAAGTTTTCGACTCGTAAGTTACCAGTAGTTTTCCTTGGTGCGTCACGCCGTTTTTCAATCCCAGCTTTCGCAGATCTTCCCGTACCGGGTCGTATCTTTTCCGGAGCTGTTGTATCCCAGCTGCTAAGTCTGGGTAGAATCGGATCCATTGCCCCTCGTAGCGGATATCTCCTTTAGTCTTTGCGGCGTTTATGATAGCCTCTTTGTCCCGATAGTTCAAAATTTTCATTATTAGTGTGCGGGGAGACGCGTTGTTTTCTCTCCGTGGGCCAATTCGATGCGCTCTCTCAATAAGCACCCGGTTCGGGAAAGTGATGCCCAATACTTCAGGGAGCCACGCTTCCAGAAACTTGCACGCATCCCGACCCTCTGCCCCCTCAGCCAAGTTGACTAGCCTCACATTATTTTGTCTTGATCTTCTTTCCAAGTCCAACACTTTCTCTTCCAAAGTTTTCTTTTTCGACTCCAGAGTGCTAACTTTAGCTTGTAGGATTTTCACCTCATCCTCGTTGTCCGAGATGCGTGCTTCAGGCTGTGTCACCCGTACAACACAATCCTTTATCTCCTGACGAATATTATCCAAGTCATATTTTATGGCAGTGACGATAGACAATATTTCATCCACTTTGCTGTTTTGGGATCTTTCTCCGACAGTTTCCTTGTCCATTACAGCGGAAGGGGGGCTAGCATTAGCATTAGCTTTCTGCATCTCGCCCCCACTCCGAAGTCCGTAGTCCGTCAGTTTTGGTTGTTTTCCCTTATCGTTAGCTTCTAGGTTGACTTTAGTTACTTTGGGAGGCATTATACCTTCGAGTCATAGACTGGATATCAATAATTTGCAGCAAAGAATGTGTATTTAGAACTCAATTACAGCGCAAACTGCGGAGTGGTCTAAACTACGTCTTCCCACATGGCTGCCATAACCGGACTCACAATTTGGCATTGTTGGTAGGACACCTGATGTTTGGAGTTGTATCACACCATACTAAATCTGTGTGCAGTCAGGGCAGGGCCCTGTGAATTGGAGTCTCCATCCAAACACATTGTTGATATCTTTTTGGGTTTGAACACTGTCTTTGTGAGTAAAGGAAATAGAACAAACAGAAAATAATGGAAAGTGCAGCAAAAAGAATCTCTGCAGAATTGCTTCAATGGTTGTACAAGTGATGAGCTGCGAGGGCTGTCAGGACGCTGGGGGTTGTGTGTCTGGGATTTGGTTATAAGATCTAATTTAGTGTTAGCCTTCTATATGGGGACTTATTTTGGATACCCTGTTTTGAACTGTTGAATTATCTATGGTTTCAAGAAGAAAACCATAGATTGTAATGCTCTCTTGAAGGCAACAGAAATGTCTATTTAGCTTGTGACTGACTGGAAAATGCTTCCGTTGTAGTGAAGAAACATGGCTTTCTAAATAGAAAGGATGTTGCTGTCCTATAAAGTGGCATGACCTAAATACATGTTTCACTTATGTCTCTGAATCTTTGTTGTTGGGGCGGTGTGCTTCCTAACTTGACCTAGATAAAGTTGTTATTTAGTTTTAGGATGTTTCATATCCTGTTAAAATGGAATATGAAGGAGTTTCCGGAAGCCACGTGACCAAGATGGCGAGGCTCACTGCAGCAGTTACAGAGAGAGGATCCTGGAGCACTTCCTATTTGGCACGCGGTGGCTAACGGGACAATGTCCATTCATATACGGTCTATGTTAACTGCCAACTCTTATTAGATAAACAGGGTGGAGGACATGTTAAAAGCACAACCCACAAAGCAGTGTGAGCTTTTCACTCGCGGACACAAAGCAACCCCCAAAACGACCATGACAAGCTTCTACTGTAGCACAGATGCTAGTGCTAGTCTAACACGGAGAAGGTTAACATGGCTAGCACATTGAAGAAGTGCTATCTGAGTTCAAATCACTGCACTATGATTTCTGACGAAGGCTTGATGGCATTGAACAGAGATTGACCAACATGTCAGCCAATCTCACAACATTAGAGAGTGCACTGACGCAGACAAAATAGGGTGACCATATTTCTGTTTCTGAAAACCAGGACATCTTAATCAGGTGGTGGGCGTGGCCTCCCATTCGGCATGTTGCAAGCATAGACTGTATCTGTGATCATATCTATCAGGTCTATGGTTGCAGGTTGATCGACTGTCTGTGTCTGCTCCATTGAACTATTATACATCCATGGTCTGCTCGCTCCTTCTGAGTGTACAAAGCATATACATCCACGGTGCAGAGAGCTCCACACTGACCCGCTCAGGGATTATGTGACATGCCCCACCACACGTGTGCACAGTGCTTTAGTGCCGGTCAATTTAATGGCCCAACGATCCCAGATTTGAACAGTGTAGTAGTATTACTGTAGAATTATAGGATCTATTAAAGGTGCAGATACATGGCTTAAAATCTACTTAAATACAAGAACTGCAGACAAAATTGTAGTAAAGTAAAGCATATGAAAAATACTACTTCTAAGTACTAGTTACTACTTGCAATTAAATTCTAGTAGCATTTTAGATCTTTCAAACAATGAATTCTATGTGAAACATTTTTTTATAAACTTTGTATATATTTGTATAAACTGGACTATCAGATGAATTCAAATGAATGTTCAAGGGATGCAAATTCTTATAAATGATTCTGATGAGATTTTCTTTGCTTTTTGAATTGGAACTGAAAATAGACCTATGGCAACATGTTTTGTATGACCATTTGCGTTGGGTTGCTTAGACAAAGTTCAAATAAACCTGAAGCTCCTGAGGATGGAGGGAGCCTCAGAAACATGGAAAAAAATGTTGAATTTGCTAAACATCCCTGAATGAAAATGGTTCTTACCTATTGTCAGAAGAAGGATGATAGGATGGTCTGTACAGCTGCCATGAGAACTAGCAGGTGAGACCTAAATACTGGCTTTATACATGAGATGGTTTTCCATTTAAGGTCATAGAGTATATTTAAAATGCATTTATCACCAACTAGGTCTTCACAGTTCTCTAGTTCTCTAAACTAACCTATTTCAAAAACCACACCACAGCCACTTCCCTTAAGTGCAATGCTCTTATAAATCTGTCACTCATTATTTATAAATGCATGTAAACACGAACTATACTTGAACTTATTTAAAGGAACTTTATTTCAGAAAAAAAATCTTTTTGAGCTTTAAGTCATGTTATAATGTTTCTACCTCATCAAAAATATACCTGGAGCTGAGTTTTGTTTCATTCACACATGTTTGAGTAATCCTGCATATCATCAGTCTGACTACACCTCGAAAGCTCAAAATGCTCTGCTCCACCTTGTGATGTCATGCAGCGGTAGTATTCAAGCTTCCTTTTACCTAATGTTCAGTAGATAATGGCAATTTCAGGGCTGAAATCATCCAAATGATTCTTGTGAAGCTGTATGCTGTGTGACATGTCCTGTATTACCATATGACATCACAAGGTGGTTTTAGGGTTAGGGTTAGTTACATTACACCATAGATCAGAAAATAGCATAATATAGGCTCTTAAAAAAAGTATTATATATACATATATATATACACACACACACACACACACACACATACATACACATAAGAAAAACTTTGAGCTGTGCCACTGGGCCATTTGGCTGGAGCACTGCAGGAGTCTTATATTAACAGTTCTGATAAATATCGTCATCGTCGCCTCCATAAATGTCCACAATATCATTATGCTTGACCACTGTCACATTCACATAGTCCGGCTCTTCACTGTCCTCTTCACTGTCCTCATCCTCTCCTCCATTTGGAGCGTTCACATAGTCTGCCTCCTCTTCATCATCTGAGTCTTCATAACGGTTCAAGTCGCTCACTAAAACATACAGACATCATTAAAACCCAAGCTAATATGAACCAGTAGAGCTCCGTAAAACCCTGTCAGGAATTAGCATTATGAATTTTGAAGAATTGTTGAAGTTCGTAGTCTTTTGGTATTTGGATGAGAACATACTTGGAGCTGGGGCTGGGATTGTGAGCTTGGCAACATGTCTTCTTCTTCTTCTATGTAAGAGGTACAATCCAATCAAGACAAGAAGGAACAGACTCACTGCCACCACAGGAAGGATAATGGGAAGCAGAGGGTCTAAAACACACATACAAGAAAAACAATGAATTGATAAGTCATTTACCCAGCTGCTTGTTTCCATGGAGATGTTTTTACTTTGTCAGAAATGTTCCACAGTGTAGCATTAATATCTATCTTCACAGAGACAAACAGGTGACAACAGGGCAAGTTACAGGTTAATGGAGAGGCAACACTGCTCACAGTAAGAATGCATGATTTTCAAGGTACTTTTGCGCAAAAACACCAACTGAATATATGCAAGCAACACACAGCACCATCTCCGTGGACACAAGAAAGTGGCTGTACCCCAGGTAGAAAAGTTCCATAGTGCTGCTTCTGGTAATCACTGAAACGATTGATGTAGTGCATGCTTCAGCTCTGCTGTTTTTGCCTGTAAAGAGTAATGTGACGTTGCATATTAAAGGAACTATATGTAGTCTGTTCTAACTGTTTTTATGAAGGGACAATCTCAACTTGACCTGGGTTACCAGTGCTCTGTGTGTGTGCGTGTGTGTGTGTGTCAATACTAACTTTTACATTAAAGCTAATATAACAACAATAAATCTGGAGTTAATACGACCTGGATATTTGTAGGTGTAGATCATTTGAGTCTATGTTATACATATAAAAAATCTGCAAGGCTCCAAATTTAGCACAAAGATGCACATTGGCAAAAAGGAGATAAGTGTTGCTTACTGTCCCTCGGAACCAGTCGTACCTCAAGAAGAAACTGTGTTTATTATTTTTCTTTAGCTATCTGCACTTTTCTTTTTGCACAGAATTTTAATGGGAAACTCCGTTGATTACTGTTTCCTGGAGGAGATCTTGCTGTGGTAGTGAGCCTGTCAATGCAACAAACTCGCATAGTGATTGGGGCAAGGTCTTACATAAAATGCCAATTTCCACACTGAAGAAGCTTAACACCACTTTCTAATCTTACAACATAGCCACGAGTCTAACAAACAAAACGCTATGCCTGGCTCACTCATTAGTGGTCTGGAAACGTTGTAAAATAACTTTATAAGCACATTTAGACTTACCTTTGTTGATTTCCCACTGCGCATTGCAAAAGCCCAAAAAACTTGACTCCAGCAGCGGTGAGCAGCTAGAGTCGCCAGAAGCAACAAGTGAGGATCGACAACTGACTGTGAAAAAGAAGAGAAACCGAAAGTTGATCGCTGATGTCATTTTGAATCCCATTTATTTATGAGTGAATTATATATATATATATATATATATATATATATATATATATATATATAATTCAGATATATATATATATATATATATAATTAATATATATATATATATATATATATAATTCACTCATAAATAAATGGGATTATATATAGTGAATTATATATATATATATATATATATATATATCACTCATAAATAAATGGGATTCGAAACGACATCAGCGATCAACTTTCGGTTTCTCTACTTTTTCACAGTCAGTCGATCCTCACTTGTTGCTTCTGGCGACTCTAGCTGCTCACCGCTGCTGGAGTCAAGTCTTTTGGGCTTTTGCAATGTACATTCCCAAACAATTTTCTTTCAACAACTTTCGGTTTCTCTTCTTTTTCACAGTGGACTGAGTGAGTGTGACGTGAGTGTGACGTCAACCATAGCATTCAGCGCCGCTCAAATGAGGCTCGCGATGCCACAGTGACAGGAGCGAATCTGGAGCCAGGCTCCATATTTGGAAATTCGACCACGAGTATCATAGCAACCACAAGAGCCAATCATGATTTAGGTCGTTAAATGTGCCCCCACGACTCATGGCAGAGCTGCGATGTGATCATATATACTGTCTATGGATGCGATAATCTGCACCATTCTGCACGGACCGCTGTATTTCGGTGATTCTTGATAAAAATAAGGTAACTTTTAGCTTTTATCATCAAACTTTAACTAGTAAGTTTAAGTCATTGATTTATGTTGTATGTTCTGTTATGTGCGAACAACAATATAGTTGGCAATTTAACAAAATTCACTGTACTTTATGCTAGTTAAGTTGTGCTAGTTAAGATTCTAGTAATGTTAGCTATTGTAATTGTTTGAGATATTTGTCATTTTATTTCAAAAATAGTCAATCGGGGCAGGAAAGCGGGAAGGGAACTTACTCAGCAGCGAAACGCGCTTGCTGTCAATCAAACCTGCTGCTAATGCTCGGCTGCAGCGGCCTCGGGGACTGAAGGCGTCTGATTGGTCCGTTATTTATGTTCATATCTTGATTTAGGAACAAGACAGGGAAATGAAAAATTCAGGGTCATGTAGAGTGGGTTCATACGAACAATTTAAGACCAGAATGACGAGGCTCAGTGCAGCAGTTACGGAGAGAGGGGCGATAAGATCCCAATATAAGTCAATGGGAAAAAGGGAGAGAAGAAGCCGGAAGAGCCTCCTGGCGCACTTCCTATTTGGCACGCGGCAGCTGACGGGTTAGCTATGTCCACTCATATATACGGTCTATGGTCCACTCATATATACGGTCTATGCTCGAGCCTCTCGCCACTGCTAGAGTCGGCAGTCGAGTCTTTTGGGCTTTCGCAATGCGCAGTAGGAAATCAACAAGCTAATGCTAAGGCTGCTTATAAAGTTATTTTATAACGTTTCTAATGAGTGAGCCAGTCATAGCATTTTGTTTGTTAGACAGATTAGAAAGTGGTGTTTAGCTTCTTCAGTGTGCAAATTGGCGTTCCACCTTGTGATGTCATGTGGTAACACAGAAAGTGCTTCACTGTGTTTTTAAACTCCATAAACTAGACTCCATACACCTTCACTAGAATAATTTGGATAATTTCAGCTCTGCAATTGCAGTCTCTACAGAGCAAAAGCTAAAAGGTAGGCTAGCTGTTAACTCGGAAACTACCACTACGTGACATCATAAGGTGGAACAGAGCATTTTGAGCTTTGTAGATGGTGACAGACTAATAACAAATGTTTGAATAAAACAGAACACAACCAGGTATGTTCTGATGAAGTTAGTAGCAATTATAACATGGCTTAAAGCTCATAAGATTGAATTTTGTGTAATACAGGATCTTTTTTTCCCCCTTGCAATCTGAAAATGGATATTGAGCAAATAAGAAGCAGCTACTCAGCTTGTTCACGTCAACACCCCTTCTTGAGGAATCTGGCTATGCATTTGTCGCTCATACTTACTCTTAACGGTCACCGTGACAACTGCAGATTTGGGGGAGGTGTATGTGCGTCCTGCCCCAGTGACCTGATATACACAGCTGTATTGTCCCTGGTGTTGGCTCTGGGACACAGGGAAGTGGAAGGAGGCTGAGTGGTTGACTGAAGGCTGACTGACAGAGCTGTTGGAGCCAGAGAACCACAGGAGGAACAGGCCTTCTGGGTAGCTGGTCAAAGTGGAGCAGTGTATGACAAAACTGTAGCCCTTGGTGACCTGGACCCGCTGCTGGTCAGGAGAGGAGGCAGAGATGGTAGGTTCCCACATTAAATCAACTGGGGGTCATAATGGAAGTGGATGTTAAATAATTATTAATTCAGTGATGTACTTTTTTTTGTCATGATCGGTCCCTCTAAATAGACAGGTTCCATCAAACATTTTAATACCTTCTATAGACTAAAAGCACCAGATTGGGCTTGCAATGGTTAATGTGGAGATGACAGATTGAACATTTTTGTGGAGTAATTTTTCAAAAATCATGAAATTCTGTGGCTTTTGGCAGAGAATTTCTCCATGAAAAGGATCTATAAGTTATGCAATTTTCAATAGAAAGTCCATCCATCCATCTTCTCCCGCTTAATCCAGCTGGGTCACAGGGGCAGCTGTGTTGCCCAATTCTCATAGCACCTGACCCCCCTATGAACCCCTCTGTGAGTGGTGAGCCCACAGAAGGGTGGACGTCATGGTCCTTGATGTTAGTTCATAGGGTGGCCGCCAATAGTAAGTCAATACTATTTCTTTTAAGCTGTTGTAGATCACTGTTTACAAGGGACAAAATGTAAAATAACAACCCACTTATATTAGTATCTATAATATTATAATGTGTACTCACCAGTCACAGTGAAGCTAACAGGGCTGCAAAAGTCTGGAGTTGTTTCTTTATAGCAGCACTGATATTGTCCCTCGTCTTCAAACTTCACCTTTGACTCAGTGAAAGTTGCAGTGTAACTTACCTCTGATTCTTTAATCAGAGTTGAGTTTTTGGTCAATTTGAATCTTCCTTGAGTCAGCTCATGAATTTTTTTAAAGTTTGTAATATGACATTTAATACTTATATCTCCACCCCAATTTACTCCAGAAGGGGGGACCACGGAGACAGCAGGTTTAGGGAAGTGGCCTGAAAAAGGTGTGTTGAGATGAGTAACATTTGCAAGATTCAGTGTTAGTGATCATGAATATTAACATGAAAGGTGTTAATATTTTGCTAAAATCGAAAAAAAAAAAAAAAAAAGAGAGAGAATGACTCACGTGAACAAACTACTCCAGCATCACCTTGAGGACAGGTCCCAGATCCACTCTGTGCACACTTGCTCAGAGTAGATTCTTTTCCAGTGCATTTCAGCCAAATGCCCTCAAAGGGAGAGCCAGAGCCAATGGGCCTCGCTGCCTCTGCTTTTCCACAGGAGAGCTCTTCGCATACGACTTTTGCTTCATTCAGACTCCAGTCTCTACCACACACTCTTGTAGAATTGGAAAGTTCTACTCTTCCAGCACATTGTGTGATCATGTCAGCTAATCTGATGCAATCTGACAACACAGTATGTGGTCAGTTATTAAACAGTTATTAATATTTCTATCTATCTATCTATCTATCTTTCTTTCTTTCTTTCTTTATATCAGGGTGAATCTTAATGTATTTTTTTCTGATTCTTAAATTGACTGTAATCGACTGTTAGCTACTAACTTAAAATAAATTATTTAAATGAAAACTAATTATAAAATGAAACAGGCAGGAGTTGTAAAGGATGTTGTAAAGTCAAAGTCACTCAAATCATCTAGTTTATCATCTCGTGGTCATAACACATAAGTTGACTGTATTTTTCTTATTAAATATTAGGTTAATCTCATATTCCATAAAGTATTCATAACCAACATATATTCAAAACCAACCTGTAAGTGCCAGGAGGACCACTGTAATAACACACAAAGCACCACTCTCAATATCAAAACAACAAAACAAGAATAAATGTTAAAGACTTTTGTAAGGTTTACCTGTGATCAAATAGCTACAGTATATCCAGTGTTGTCTCTCCATTGCTGGGACATTAAAGTACATCTACATCTTCCGCTTGTCTGATATGTTTCACACTTACTTTGCAAGTTTCTGCTTTTACACCTCCATTTATTATTCACTGTATGTCTTTTTACCTCAGGAAATGACAACACAGGCAGTTGGGTTCTAAGTGAATAAAGGAAGTTGCTGCACTTTAGTTTTAATTTATAACCTGACATTGTGTGGTAATCTGAGAGATAAACTAAATAAAAATATCTGAATGGATGTTTTATTATTAATTTACTTAGTAATCATCAATTTAGTGTTAATTTGCTGTTTCATTAAACAAGAATTTTAAACATGAATTATCTGCTGCCATTGCAATAAAGTGTTATTATTGACACAGATGATATAGCCTTTAGTATTTAACATTAAAATGTTGTAAGTTGTGAGGCATCGAAACGGTTTTTTTTTATGTTGTAGTAACATGTTTCTGCCTCTAGATGACCACATATACCAAATTTTATAGAGATTTCGAAGGGAAAATATTTAGCGTACATTCTTATACAAACCTGGGTCAGTCATTATGCAAATGTGTTTCCTGTTAAGGCTGCTCATCACAAAAATGGTGCTATACATTTTTTGTGCAACAGTACGCACAGAAAAAGTTTTAAGATATATTTTAAAGGTCCCCTATTACGCAATATACGACTTGTGATATTTAATCCATTGTTATAATGCTGTTACCTCCTCAAAAGCACACCCGGAGTTGTGCTTTGTTTCATTGACACATGTAATCCATTATTATTAGCTTGTTCCACCTTGTGATGTCATGAAGTGAGTTAACGGCTATATTTTGTCTTTTGTTTAGTAGAAATGGGCAATAACAGGGCTGAAATTATCCAAATAATACTAATGAAGGTGTATGGTGTTTATGAACACAGTGGAGAACTTCCTGTAATACCACATCACAAGGTGGAAGTGTTTTCTGTCTAAAAGAAGAACTCTCTAAATATGCAGGGTTTGTGTATTAAAATTATGTATTAAAGTCCAGGTATGTTTTGGATGAGGAAACAACATTATAGCATAGATCAGAAAATCGCGTAACTATAGGATGTTTAATGTGAAAATATAAATATAAAATCATAACTGAAGGAGCTGTGCAAGAAACACAAATGTTCAAATCATTTAAAATTGTCAACACAAAACTTTTTGTCACTTTTAGACTTACTCACAGACCTGTAATTTCAGTTGACTTATTTTTCATTTTTTCACAACTCTGGATTGCCACATGTGGGCCAAATCTTTCTCCCAAAGTCCAACCCGATTGTAGTTTATGGTAAATATTATACAAATAAATAAACAGAACAGTATGCACTCCCTTTTATATAACCTGAAAAAAGCCTTTGTAAAATTGAAGTCACTTAACATAATAAAATACCAGTTCATCTATTTCGTGGGCCTATTAACGTCACTGGTGAGTTGGTGCAGACAGTGCAGATCTCATAGCGTGACAAAGATGAGGAAGTTACAAACCCTGACACCCTGCTGTGGTTCACCCTGTGCTTGTGACCAGCTCATAGCCCTGCCTCTTCCAGACCTGCTGCTGTAATGGGCACATACACCAAGAAGCACTTTTTAAAAAGTATAATTATTATTATAGTTAATAATAATAATAATAATAATAATAATAATAATAATAATAATAATAATAATCATTATTATTATTATTATTATTATTTTATTTTATAATAATAATTTTTATTTTAGTTTTAGACCTGCGGGTCTCGGGGGGTTTATTTTTAACACATTCATAATTTGAGCAAACAAAAATATATAAATAAAAGCAGCAAGACATTAATGATAGATTCAACTGTTTCTGTTGAACAAAATTCAGCACAATACTTTACCTTATAAAACCTCAAAATGTCAGTAAAATCTTACTTTTTAATCTTTACATTTTTAAACAGGTACTTTAATACTTTTACTTGAGTAGATTTTTTTCATGTGATACTGTTACTATACCTGAGTATTTTTCTGCTCCGGTGTCTGTACTACTTAAGTAATAAAATTGAGCACTTCTTCCACCACTGCATTTATTATATTACAGGTGTTTTGATAGCTCAAAGATACATAGAGAACAGGCATTCTGACTGTGAGTGGGGTTGTCCTCCACAGATCTGACCTGTAACCAGGTCTGGTTTGGTCTCCATGAAGATAAAAAGGTTTAGGGTTTACGCACAAAGTGACATTTAATGGTCCTTTATTACACAATTTGGCCCTTGTGAGCTTTAAGCCATGTTAGAACGTGGTTACCTCATCAAAACATACCTGGAGTTAACATATGTATTAATAACTCTTATTATTAGTCTGTCTACATCTCCAGAATGCTCTGTTTCACCTTGTCATGTCATGAAGCAGTCATTTTCAAGTTAACATCTACCTTTTACCTTTAGTTCAGTAGAGATTAGCAATTTCAAAGATGAAATCATCTAAATAATTCTAGTGAAGGTGTACACAGTGAAGCGGCTTATGTTTTTTGATCACTTAAGCATTATGACATGACATCACATGTTTTCCGTTTGAGAGAAGAACTCAGCTTAAATTTGCAAGACTTGTTGAAGATGTGTGAATGACCGAAAACACAACAGGTATGTTTGTGATGAGGAAACAACATTATAACATCAGTAAAGAGCCCTTTAACTGATGTGAAAGTATGATCAATGTTTACCACAGATGCTATGTCACCAAACATAGTAATAATTTGTAAAATATAAAAATGTGCCATATGCATTTTAACAGATCAGGAATTTCTGTCTTGTAGTTGATCTAATGTTGCTTTTTGTGATGTCATGAACTCCAGAACACCATTTCATGTGAACTGTACGTGCACTATACGTGTCAGGCAGCATAATGCTCACTGACCGATATCTGATCTGTTGCAGCCCAACACGCAGACTCTTATGCACTGATACGAACCACCATGGAAGCTCCTTTTTATTACTTTCAAACTCTTTTCCCCCACTAATCATTGGCAAAAACAGGGCCTTTCCCTGCAGAGTGCAGCCACATGGGAGTTGGAGGCTGCCCGGGGTTAGCAGAGGTCATGTGTGAGCAGCAGAAGTGAAAAACAGGAAGAAGGATGGCAGTGAAGTGTGCTGCTGTCTGCATCTGAAATTCTGAGCATCGAAATACATGCATGCTAGGTGTGTTTATGGTCTTTTTGGCAAGTTTGGAAATTTGATTGTTTGGTTTCATGTTAGCTTACCTCTCCTATAGACACACACATGTTCTCACACACACAGGCAGCTGGTGTAAGTGCCCAGCAACTGGACATAATCCGAGCTGACAGCTAGTGTTCACGCTCTGACGCACCTCGCCTCCTGAAATGGACGCAGAAGGAGCAGTTTATACACACAGGGTCTAAATGGGCTGTCTGTCTGTACAGCCACTGAAAACCCAAAACATGACGAGCAAAGAAAAAGAACATAGCTGAAAATCAACCTTTCAAGTAAAAAAATATACAAAAAAAATACTCCAAAGAATCATGCATCCTCTCGTAAGTACGAGTAAGAATAGCTTCCATAGAGTCCTGTGTCATGCGGACAGTGGGTCTGAGAATGATCTGCATTACGTTTGTGACTTAAACAGGAGAGATCATCACTACTCAGTCTGAGGACTCATCCCTCAGTGTCTTGTTAAAAGGCGAGAGTATAAACCTCACAGCACAGATAGAGTTCTTAGCAGATGTTGGCCAACACTGCTGAAAGTTTTGAAGTGTTGCAAAGTTGATGTGTGGCTGATCTGGCCTTACGCTTATGACGCCATCATGGATGAGTCTATACCTCTGTCGTGAGTAGATTTTGGCTCTACAGATTCAAGTCTATCTGCAAATGACACATCCGCAATCTGTCCACAAGAGTGGATCTGCCCTTCTCTGTGAGTCTCCTAAAGTAGAAGCTGGGTCTAAAGACAAAAGATGCCCTAGAAAGGTACTACTACTACTCCTACTAATGTACTTGTTTTTTACTGACTCATGACAGTTTCATTGACTGCTGGTTTGATAGTGGGGTGTAAAAAATACACTGAAGTTCCCCCATTGACCGAACTGTGGTTAACACTTCAGTGTACTTGTCCCTGTGAAATGCAGCGCTATTTTAACCTGCCATAAAGAGAAAAGTTAGCAAAGAGCTTATAATACACAAGAGAGAAGCACGAGGCACTGAAGTGTAAGAGGAAGGACATGTAAAGAGAAGAGTGATTTACAGAGCACTGCAGGTATGTAATAGAGACAGCGAGCTGTGATTTAGCATCGGGGCACAGGGGGAGGAGATGGGCTTCGTTCTTGGCAAAGATTGACTGTCATTTAATGCGGGTGTGAGTGTAGAAATTATTGCATGGCTGCTACACTTGCCGACTATAGATGTGACACATCGCTCATAAGGCTGCTATCCCTGCTGAATGGGAATTACCCTATTAACGCAAGCTGAATGCTAACTGCTACAGCACATATTGGACCAGAAGCAAAGAGCTGAGCCAGCTAATGACGCTATGTCACAGTAATGGTGTGTCTCTATCAAGTGGCGGTGCCTCTGTGGGACACTTAGCTCTTCATTGCTCCTCCAGCCTCCTCTTCTTCATCACGCCACTCGATGACCTTCCAAATGGAGCTTAGCTAAAAAGTCAGCTGCATGGGAGGTTCCACACTTCACACTTACCTTCCATGAAGCTTCATCTTCTGCTTTACTGCCATCTTAATATTACTGTTAGCTAGCACGCGCAAGGACAGATGTAAGGCTTTTAAAATGTCTCATCTTCGTCAAGAAAGAATCTGAGTGCCACTCTGACGTGACTTGGGAGCCATTTGCTGTAACGACCCAGGTGCCTCCCATTTAGAGGGCCATTCTTCCTCGGCACCGCTCACACAAATGCCATACCGCCTGGAAATATATGTGTATACATCTGCATTTGTTCTTATGCAAAGCAGCTCTGTCACATTCTATGTAGCACTGATGCTGGGTTTACTTCTTTGTAATGAGGGTCATTTTTAAATTTATTTTAGTAGTGTCAAATTTATTTAGTTCATAGAGTAAAGCAGCAATATGTAAAGTAAATTGACAGCTGCTTGTTGTCTGCTTTACATTATGAACCATTTTGTATTGATCATGAACTTGGATGTAGCCTATGCACTGAGATTTGATGTTTCTTTTTTCTTTTTTGTAACTGTGCCGTAATGAAAGGGCAGACTCTTTACAGTCTGAAAGTTGTTATACAAATTAGAGCACATAAATAATCAAGATGTTTGGAAGAGTTTGCGAGAGCTACAAATGAGAAAAGTTCACATTCACTGTTTGAGAATGTAAGATGTTGTGTACAAGGCCTTCAGTTGTCCAACACAAAACATAAAAAACAATGACTGGATTCAGGTGACAGGACACCTATAAATGGTCTATTTTAAGATGCTGCATAACTTTTATGTTCATACCCACTCACAATAAAGACAGCTCTTGGGACTGCACCTTGTAGATGCTCCCTTGAGACTATTTATTTTGTCTCTATACAGAACAGGGTTCTTGAAAGCAGTTGGCAATCTGTCATTCAAGCTATTAGTTCATAGTTATCATCAGTGGTGGCCAAGGCCATTAGCCTGAAGACATTAGCAGCAGCCATCAGCAGAGCCATTAAGTCCTTTCAGTGCTTAAAGACTACTGTCCCTCACAAAGACTCATTAGGATGGGATGGGCACAGAAACACGGAAATGAAGGAACACAGTGATTTAGTGAGAAGAGGGCAGAGGTGGGAGAGGAGGTGGGGTACATGCATGGGGATTAAAGGCCGACCCAGTCAGCCTTATAAGCTATGTAGCTTTTCTTGGTGCATTTTTTCTTTTGCAGTTACGCAGTGAGAGCACTTCTTAGTAGCCCTACCTTCTTCCTTTCAGGTGATATGCCAAAGGAGTGACAAGACAGCCCTCTATAATTCACATTACACACCTGTGTTAATATTTATTAGTGTTAACTGTTTATCCTACTCACCACTGTTGACTTCCACAGACTGCAACCATAACCTTACCTTCACACTTCAGTATTAAGGAGCAGATTTCTTTTGTCTTTGACTTGGCACGGTTTAACTTCGGACATTCCCTCCAAAATTAATCGTCATCTTAAAAGCAAGAAGTATGATCTTTTAGCACCCCCAATTGAAGCAACATTCTATAATCTCAGTGATTAATAGAAGTCAATGTAAATGAATAAAGACAAAGAGGGAAGAGAAAGCCAGAAGCGACACAAAATGAAGGACTGAGGAAAATGAAGGTAACCCTTTGACCCAACGTTCCATTCTCTCTCCAAATACTTTGGGGCCCAGACACTCATTGGCTCACATGGACACACATGAATGTACATTAAGCTATGCGCTTCTCTGATACACAGGCTAATTTCCAATGTGCTCTGGGGGAGACTAACATAAAAAAAAAAACAAGACAGAAATAGCCCATGAATGAGTGCCTTAGTGAGCACAAGCCGGAAGAAAACTCCATGTCAATAGGTTTTGTTATGGAGAGAGGATCAGGTGCTTGATTATGTAGGTCAGGCTGAGAATAAAAGAAGCACAAGACCACGAGTCTCTACTGTCAATTATTAATTAGCAGGAATTGGTCGTAGGTCCTGATGGAGATTATTGTAAGGATAGCAGACATGACCACAAGGAGAAGACAAGACAAGCCCGCCCGCCAGACGCACATCGCCAAAGAGTTTATTTCTCCCCAGAGAGCCCTCTCTGAGATAATCACCTCCTGGAGCTTTTAGCATTCTCACCGTCATCACCAGTGTGTCAAAATCTCTGATTTAATGTTCCAATATCTTCTTTAACGGAAGAACTGAACTATGCTTCTGTGAGATTAATGACTGAAATTACTGCGGTGTCCTACCATAAAAATCAAGCTGCATGTTAGGAGATTATAAGATAACTTTAGGATTGGCAAAATGCTAACACTATCAAATGATCACAAACTCGCACAAACCAAACATATATGTAGTCTGTAAATAATTCTTTTCCAATTGTTATTGTGTTGACATGTAGATTGCTTGCATTAATGATTGCTCCTGGCACAGATAGCTACGCTCAAACATTTCAGCCACAATTAGGACCAATGCATATGAAAGGTAAATAATGTACACAGTGCATCCTTGCTGCAGGCAAAATGGGATATTCTAACGCAGACACAGAGTTGTCACATCAAGATACAGCCTGCATATTTATTGGACATTTTGTAGGTCACAGACATAATTTAGGTTAGCCTATATGTAACCCTGTACATATAGTCCCACTGGGTAATTGAAAGGATTTATAATCAAACTAGACAATGTTCCCCCGTTAATCAACCATAGGGGATCACAGTCAGTCAATAGACATCTGACAGCATGTTTAAAGTATGCTGCTTAAAAAAGGGGACCTTCTGAGACATAGGCATGCAAGTGTCCTTTGAAGACAGCAGCAGGTAGGAAGTGAGAGCAGCCAAAGAGGAAATGGTGTGGGCATGGATTGTTTGGTGGAGGAGAGTGGAAAGGGGAAGAGCACAGCCTGGAGCAGATCACACATAAACAATGGGGAAACTGTTAGGACGGGATTCCCCTACATTCATGTGAGACACAGTGGCCAGCTGGGACAGGAGCGTCTTCACCTTATTGACGTCCGTCCCTACACAGCATTTATTGTTTTTGTCACCAGGCATCCACACACTTCAGTAATAACATCAACATGGAAAATGCCACTGCCTTATAGTCGGTAGCAATCCATTCTCAAGACAAACCGTACTTTTTGCTGCCTTTTTGAACCATGTTTAATTAGCATTTTGTAGCATTTATAGCTATTTTCACATTGCATGAATCGAAACAATTTATGTTTATGCAATATCTTTTGTTATTTTTGCATTGCACACAATTGACACTTACAGCTATAAGGCATTTCTTTGATTAGGACATTTTTCTTCTGCAAATTCGGAGACTATAATCTATTTTTGACATTCTGTAGTTTTGCATTCCCTGATGCAATGTCAGTTTATCCAGGCTTGGGCTTGAGTTTCCTTGCTATTCATACTAGTCCACAGATCATTCCAACTAAAACAAAACTGACCTTTTAAAATATGTAATACTACCATTACACAACATAACATGGTGGAACAGAACATTTTGAGCGTTGTTGATGTAGACAGACTATAAACCAGGGTTACTCAAAGATGTGTGAATGAAACAAAACACAACTCCAGGTATGTTTTTGAGGAGGTAACAACAAATTATAATATGGCTAAAAGCTCACAATAATCCATTTTGTGTAATATAGACTCCTTAAATTTACACATCAGGATAATCTTTATGTTGTAATGTATGGAGACTACATGACTACACTGTGCAGCGCAATGGCAGCTACCAACACATTGTGTAACGGGTTGCGCAGTGCAGAGCCGTTTGCACTTATACAACAGACCCAAATGTTTCCACAGCCCCTGCACACGCGCTCATGGATGCTTTCACCCACATTAGAGCCACTGGGAATGAGGTCACACACAGACACACACAGACACACAGAGCAGAGCTGTGTGCCCTGTGGCCTCCGGTCTATGCCCTTCCATACAGCCTTCAGTATTGTCAGATAACTATGTCAACGGGCCAAAGGCAAGATAGTAAAAACATCCTGGAACCTTTGCACAACTTGTGTTTGTTTCCTCTTGTAGCTCAGGGCCCTATAGGTAAAAAAAGTAACATGCAGTATATAGGTGTGTGCAAAAATATTGAAACATTGATACATTGTGGTATTAAATTTAGTACAGTATCGTTATCGTGATGATGTACCAATATTTTGCCAAGAGTATTTTTTAGTATCTTTTAGCAATTTTTTGTGACAACACTATAATTCTGTTCCAATACTGTTGTACAATACTGCTATGTTTTGTGTGTTTCCTTCTTGACTTTGAGCAGACATCTCCCATTATGTTCACTACCCTGAGCAGTGCAGACCCCCCGTTGTGCTGGCCTTGCACATACACATCGCTCATGCACAAGTGTGGCAGTTACGGAATGGTGGGATTGCATGTGCTTACCCTTATTCTTACCCTTATTTATTTACTTTACTTTAATATGTTAATAAAAGAGAGACATGGCATAATCCTGTTTTGAACTGTATTGTAAAATAAAATGTACATTTATGTTTTTATGGTCCTGTATAACTTCCTTCCTCTGGACCAATCAAGTTCTAGGCCAAATCTACATGCACCAATCAAATATTTACTAAGTCATTCTTCTGTACAAGATGTAGGTTAGGCCACCAATGCCACTAGGCACAGAGGATGTCTTCCTCCTCCAGCATTATTGTTCATATAGTTATTGTTAAACACAATAGTTCCCATATCTATTAGACCTTATTACAGATGCGTGTATTTGTTACACGGTCCCCCTGTTATTTTTTAAATGATTAATATACAGCTCTGCCATGACCTCTTGTTATGCAGTGCTTTTTTCTGCATGTGGGATTTGCCTTCCATTGACCCGTTAATAATGACAACAAAGGGATATCCACCAGCAGGGCAAAGCAGGGCATGTCTGCAATGACCAGCTATTTATAGATACAAAGAGACCCATATATAAAAGAACATACAACTATCACCCAGAATAAATAAGACAGTACTTCACTGCAGTAATGACATGTCACATGCAATGTTCTGAACCCATGAGTAGTGCAGAATAAACTCTTGAGACTAAATTTACAATAAAGAGTTAAGAACTATATACTGTAGGCACAAATAATTTCAGTCCACTATAGCAAACTCATTTGAAGTACTGAACCTCCAAATTAAAAAATCAATTGCATATAATATAATTTAATGTACTATATACATTCTATAAAATGTCTTTTAGTAACAAACTCATTTTGAAAGGGCCCCGTTGTGCTATTATTGGCATGGACATTCTCCCATTAGAGTGCCATAATAATATGTGTATATAAAGCCCTCTGCTGCTATGTCTCTGTGACATTCTGTACCTATCTCCAGTACATCAAGTTCCACTATTAAAGGAGCCTGGGAGACAGTGATCGAACACAAATGTAACAAACCACCCTAAACACACACACTCCGCCTTGCATGGCATGCAGCACATCGCATGTGATAGGAGATTTAGATACAAGGTTGAATGCCCTGAGTTAGGCCAGCATGGCGTGATCATTTCTGTGCAGTTAACTATGTGTGATGTCAGCTGCAAAGACATCTTTCTACACTCTTGGTCTGCCCATCTCTCTTGCCCTGTGTTTTAGTTGTTTGTAGAAAAGTATTCTATATACTTTCAGAAAAGTATTAATATTGACCAACCATTTGACCAATATTTCAATTAACTTAAAGTGTATTTATTGGGTGCTCTTTCTACAGGATAACAGCTGCAGTGAGGTTAATGAAAACTCATTTTGGACAGACACAAAATCCCCTTTTAACTAGCTCAAGTCAACTTAAAGGCTTTTGCACTAGTGTTTAGGGGTTTGAGCTGTCAATCTAAATGTAAAGAGAGCAAATGGCAGATTCTTCAGTATTGATTTCAATAATACAGTTATATTAATTGGTTATACAATGATTCTGACACAGGGAATCATATTGCTACAGAAATAACTTTAAGATTTCATCTTTTTAGAACAAGCAACAAATCTCACAAGATAAACATATTTCCATTATGTATATTTATATTTATGCATAAAATGTTTTTTGTTTTTCTTCGTTTTATACTCTTCATATCGTCCTTTTGCCACTCTTTGAGCTTGACTGACAGTAGATCATATGTTACCATCACTTCCTATTTGGTTCCATGTTACTTCTGTTCTTCTCTTCCTCTCTGCAGTTTTAGATATGCAGTGTTTCTCTGTTTCTCATGGAGCTCTCTCAGTCTCTAACCTACATACACAGCTGTCTGATGAATAATGGAAAAGAGACACTTACTATCAGCATCTCTACCAGCGGGGGCCACCTTTGATCTTCTTTCACCGTCTTCTGCCTCAACTTTCTCTGCCCTCGGTTTGATCCTCATCCACTTTAGCAGTGAAAATATACTTTCCTCTAATCCTATTTCTCTATGATCAAATGTAACCGTCAATATGCTGTAACAACACAAATACAGTGCATCTTGTGTGTGCTTATACACCCCTATAAACTCTGAAATGTATCCATTTCAAAAAACAAAGCGGACCGAATGTTGGCACAACCCATGACACATAGTTTTGATTATGCTTTGATGTCATGTTAGGGGTATTATATTCTTCCATCCATATTCCTCTAATTAATTGGATAGACTTAAAGAATACATATGCAATTTTGTGGTTTAATTTCTGTTTTAAACATGATTTTGGTCACCTTAGGATATGTATTTCACATACATACATACATACATACATACATAATGTCCCAATTCCAAATAATTATAATTTTAATAATAATAATTTGGACAGGCTTTCTAAACTACAGCATGAAGCTCTTTGAAAATGTGAAAGCTATGCTAATAGAGCCATGTGTTGGTTGTGAACACAACGTGGCCATACCGGCTTGTCAAAGCCTGATCTCGTCAGATTTCAGAAGCTAAGTGAGGCTGGGCCTGGATAGTACTTGGATGGGAGACGACTGGGAATTCCAGGTGCCACAGTGGGGCTCCAGCAAAAACTGTTGTTGTGTCCTTAGGCAAGACACTTTACTCACATTGCCTAGTATGAAAGTGGTGTGTGCATGAGTGATGGTGGTGGTCAGAGGGGCCAATGGCGCAGATTAGCAGCCTCGCTTCCATCAGTCTGTCCCGGGGCTGCAGTCGTAGTTTACCATCACTGAGTGTGGAGTCAATAAACTGTAAAGCTCTTTGGGTATCTTGAAAGCCGCTATATGAATGCAATGATGAATTAAAAATTAATTAATTAATTTGACCATAGAATGAGTCTGGTGATGGTTTATAGTCTGTGTAGGAGATGTCTGCATTTTACCCATGATGGCAATCTAGGCAAAATGCGCATGGTGCATTTTTGAGTGTTCAGAGAAGACACGTTTGGAATAATGAATTCATGAAACAGGTGTGAATGAGGCAAAATAAAATTCCAGGTGTGTATGAGGGGACAATATAACATGGCTAAAAGTTCAAAAAAGTCATTTTGTGTCCACAAAGCCATTGCCAGAACACTCTATGGTCCCATTACAGCGTTAACTGAACAGTGGTTTCACAGTAGTCTGCACCACTCAGACCCACGTGCTCTTCTTTCCTCATTGGTGAAGAACATTTGAATGTTCTTTATAAGACAGAAGTTCTGCACATGTATTTGGGCACAAATAATGAAACTATGTGGTGCTGCCTTCATCCTGAAATGATGTAGTATAAAACAGATATAGTGCAAGGTTCTCCTGTTTTTGGAACACAATGGCGTTCTCTGTCCTGGGTCTCTCCATAAAGTGACCTTATGGCTCAGAGAAATGCAACTTTTTATCAGGTCTTTGCCCTTCACACTCTTCACATCCTCCTCCTCACTTCACAGCAGTCCATTCACACCCATAATGCCATCATCATTTGAAAATGGCAAGTGCCTCACACACATTTAACTCTTACCTGAACCTGGTCTTGATCAAAGATTTTGCTAGCTGTGTGATTTATCTTCTTGATGTTGGATGTTTAGCCAAGGAGAATGAGCAGGTCTTTTGATGGATCTGGCTTCACAAAATGAACAGTAAAGTTGACAAAGTCAGCGCTGTTACAGCTGTGTGTGACTGAGGAGTCTTTCTCTCACTTCACGCCTGGTCAGATTTCCCACCTCCTTCTCACATTCTTAGATGGATCTCAGCTTATTGAGCTGGACGTAAAACTCTTGATCTTCAGTGCTTCTTTGTTCATGTGTCACTATTTGCCTTGAGTTCATACTTGGGCACTCACTTGGTCAGTGTGTAGTGTCTAAGGTTCTTCTCTAATAACCAAAACAAAGCACTAGTGTGGCACATTGGCAAGTTTTTAAACCCGATGCCTTTCCAGTCGGCCACAGTGGCCAGCCTGAAAAATGTTGATATACCTGGCCCCCAGAAATGATACTTGTGCATGTAATTGTTTTCATTAGTCATTAGGTAGACCTGGCTGTCACAATGATAAAACAATGGCACATAAAAAGCTCTTAACTTACATCAAAATCATTTTGTATTTTAGGAATCTGTGTCCAGATTACAATTAGTTGATTACAAATATAGCATTATTTCAATAATTGAATTGGGGATATAATAATAATAATAATAATAATAATAATAATAATAATAATAATAATAATAATAAGAAGAAGAAGAAGAAGAATAAGAATAAGAAGAAGAAGAAGAAGAAGAAGAAGAAGAAGAAGAAGAAGAATGATAATAATAATGTTTAAACATTAGCCTTTATTGTATAGGGAAACTTGACCTCTGTGTTTGACCCAAACTGTCAGGAGCAGTGGATGCTGCAGTGCCACACTCAGGGACTCGGCTACAGATTTTAGAGATATTGGCCAAGACGACCTTAGCTGGAGGATTGTACCTATTGTACATGTTTATGGTTGATGGGGGAAATCAGATTTCTCAGACAAAACTCATCTAGACACTGAGAGACACATGCCGTCAGGGCACAGAAAGGCCTGTGCTGAAACGGAACCTGAAACCTTCTTGCTGTGAGGCGAGAGTGCATTTAATAAATACTTTCATTAAACAAGCTTTTTAATTAAAAATGTATAATCTGCATTGTAATTAAGTGCATATTAAGTGTGCACCATTTATATACTACACTATTTATATTGTAATTACATTTTTGTGAATGTTCTTTTCTTAACTCCTCTTACTAACTTAATGATTAGGACACATGGCTAGACCATCTTGACACTGAAAGAAAATCAAGCATATGCAGGGTATGACTATTGTACTCCTCTCTTCCTCTCTATGAAATGAAAGTCAAAAATCAGACTTTATTTGTTGTAGTTTTGTTTCCCTTTTTTGTTCTAGACATGTACAGAAACCCTCATCCTAATTTTCACCTGCTTCTTGAAGCTTGAATCTCCCCCCACCAATCTTCCCCTCGGCCTGCCACATGTCCGTAGATTTAATGTCCTGTATCCATTAACAGGCAGCAATGAAAGTGATGTGTTTCCCCTTCCTCGGCTCATATTTTAACTAACAGCTAATCAATACGGAGGAGCCTTGATGCAAGGACATGGGCTACTTCTGGCAACAGCTCTGACTGTGTGGCAAGGGGATACTCAACATGTCTGCGTTTATGCATGAATGCATGAGTAGATGTCAATGTGCCTTCTTAGATTCACCAGTGCAAACATATTCATGCATACACACATGCATTTTTAAATGCACAATTTCAAACTTCAACATACTGCAGTTTGTGCTGTTACAAAATACAGTAGGGTATATGGTCAAAATTAAATTGTTAAACACTATGGTACCATGGCAATGGTCCTAATGTTTCATAATTCTGAAAAGGATTTAGTCTAGTCTGTTTATACTATAGACTGAAAAACTACATTCTGGTAGAAGACCTTATTTAGGGGTCGTAGTTAAGGTAGGTAGGTTTAAGACATAGGGCATCATATGTCCACGATCAACAGGCTCTAACTTCTAGTCTAACTGATATTGTGGTAGTGATGTTCATTCAGTTTGGCTACAGTGGTTTAATACCTTATACTTTAATACCTTATACCATACAGAGTACACAGCTCAAATTGTAGGCTGGAGAATTATATGTAATCCACATGACGCAGTCTACAGTAGCCCAATAGTACTGACCAATAGTAAATAATTCATTGCGCCAGTTCCTTGCGTTAGGACTAAAATCGAGCTCTGCACAGTTAATGTTTTAGCTGTAGTATGGTCAGTTGAAGGTAGGTGGTGCTCATGCACAGCACAGCTCTCGAGGCGCTGTGTGTGCGTGTGTGTGTGTGTGTGTGTGTGTGTGTGTGTGTGTGTGTGTGTGAGAGAGAGAGAGAGAGAGAGAGAGAGAGAGAGAGAGAGAGAGAGAGACACACACACACACACAGAGCGAGGCCGCCGGGTGCAGAGCGGAGGTTACCACAGGACACTGCTGGCTCCAGCGGAGTCCGCGTCCAGACCGGGACCTCACAGCCAGCGGCTCCTCGATACTCGCATAAAACCGTAGTGTCAACTCGGAATATAGCGGTGCCTATGAATCTAGCAACTTTAGACGCGGGAAATGATCGCGCTTTTGTTTCAATAACATCTTCGCTCGTACATTTTTTGCTTGGACTCTGTGAATCTATGCAAGCTAGAGGAGAACCGGTACGTGTTTTTGCAACCAAGTGGACCTTTTCTATTCTAACCAAACCCTTGTAGCCCTTGTACTTTGCTGCTTTTCGCCCGATGCTAGTGTAAAGGAGATGAGTGACCATCCAAACCAGCCAAGGGATTACCGCGCTGTTTGACCAGAGCTAGTAAAATGCTAACGATAGCGACCAGGGTCAGCCCGTAAATAGTAGCCTACAGTCATTACTCTTTTTTGTCATTCATTTTGCGAGGCTAATCCAAACTTATCGGCACTTGTACCACTGCATTTGCGCTCATCGTGTTCGGCTGGAATAGGCTCACCGTTTTTGCCGGAGCTGAAGTTTGCATGTAGATCTGCGGTGTTTCTCCAAAAGGGCTAAAAGGTCAAAGGGAGCGGAGCAGTCTTGGCTCGGCCGCCCCTCCTCCTCCTCCTCTTCTTCCATGAGTTTTGTGATGAAGATGTGAACTCTTCCCTCTCCTTCCGCTCTCTCCTCGCCGTGCACACCGCTTTGATCTTTTTCCCACTCTTTTTTGGTACCAACACATCAAACGCTCCCATCCTCTCTCGGCTCCTCTCCTCACCCCGGGGATGTACAGTGAAAGCGTGGATGTGGTGGGTTTAAGCCCCACTCCGAGCAGTCCAAGCCCCGGCTCCTTTTTGAGCATGGACTACTACCACAGACCCCCGGGGCTCGGCCCTGATAAGGGCTTGCTGTCCGGGGTTGGAGGTCTCCAGCGGCCGTTCGGGGGCTCTCTCGTGACCGGGAGACACTGGAGCGGATCCAGCCACTGTAAGTTTTTCCTACTGTAAAGGCTTATCCATAACATCCCATTAGTGAGCATTATACTGCGAATATTCTGTGAAAGAGTGAACAACGTGTGCTTTACAAATGAACCTACTGATTAAAAACAATCAGGAGATAATTTGGCCTATCTTCCCAGATACGGAAAATCCCTTTTAGCCTACAGTGAACATAGCCTATTCATGAGTTTCCTCTTCCTGTTAATATGCAACATTTTGAATACTTTTTTCCCCTTTCAAAAGATATAATGCTTTATTTTAAATTGTTAATGCTGCTATGACAAGTCCTAATTTTTCATCATTTTGAAACCCATTGATAGGCCTGGATAAAAAGAACAGATAATGCAGCAAAACAAGAGCCAGATTAATACACTCAACAAACAAGCACTAAAATCTAATGTGCAGATATTGGCATGATATTTGTATGCAAAACTTTTACTATGTAAGTAGCTATTGCTGTATGAATTCAGGATTTTATAATGGGATCACTATTCTGTCGCTTTATACAATGTCTGCTGATCGATGCAACATGTACACAAATAAATAACATCACACCATGTAAGAACATTATAACTTAACACTCCACTGACTTCATTAAAGAATCAAGAAACAAGCATTAAACATAGACACAATTCACAAAGGTATTATGTTTCTCATCATATATAATTAGGGCTGTACGATCCACACAGCAGAATATATTGTGACAGGTTTTGTGCATCAATACAGAGAGGCATTTCATGATACTTTTAAACAATGTTCCTTCATTATAAATAATAGAGAAACAGTTTACCTGCTGCAACTGCATTAAGACGTAATCTGCTGAGTTGAATACTGGAGTTATTCATGAATCAGGTCCGTTCAGATATTAAGGCCATTGAGGACATGACATTCAAACTATATTTACTTTTAAGACGATTTTCAGAGGTATGTAAGTAACGTGAGGTTATTGACAATACCAGGCAAGCCCAAATATCAATCAAGACATACTCTGCTCAGACTCCATCTACTATTAAAATGCAAGACTTAAAGCTTTTAAAGCTTTTAATAACACTATTTGCCTGTTAAGTTTTGTCACGTGTTAATAGACTTTAAGTATTGAAGGCAAAGGTATTACATGCAAAATAAGTTGTTTAATAGTTACTGGCAGTGCTTCATTACATTATAAAGCATTGTGGAACAGCTGGACAGTTCTAAACAAGTTTTTCCAGATGTAAACTACTATACTGGATCTTGTGGTAGACGGCGTTAATTTTTGTAATGACCATATAAGTGACGCTTCAGTGTTTCACCTCTCATTTCTGCACCTCACATCTTTTAGCTAACGCTTCTCTGCTTTCCAATGCCCAAACAGATTGGATTCATCTGCCATTGGTCCTTTAATATCTTAAGTGACCATCATACATTCATTCGTTCATTCAGGTATTACTACAAACACTACCAACATATAGGCAAGGCAAGTTTATTTGTATAGCACAATTCATACACAAAGTAATTCAAAGTGCTTTACAGAATAAGAAATACATTAAAATCACAATACAAACAAAATCAAAACATAAATAATCATCATAACATTTTAAAATAGAGATGCGACATTAAATTAGAGAGAAGAGTGGAGAATGAGTAATGAAAACCTTTCATTCCTTAACCTTATAGGCTTTTACTTGCTTTCCTGCAACCCCCCTGTAAACATTTATGCTGCTAAAGAAGTCAGATAAAAAATAGCTCTCAACTGTGTAATTAATCGCCTCCAAGTGACTTTGTTCTAAATGAGAGATCTACCCCACAATGGCCTTCTCTGTTGGCCCGTGATTGGCTTAATCCTAAAAGTGCTTTAACCAAAAGGTCTGGTAAAACGTGGCCCCCTGCCTTCTTAGAACAGCACTATCCACCAAACAAGCTGATAAGATAAACACGGCTCCAGCTCTGAGTTACACGCCTGACACGACAGTAAACCTCAAATCAGGGCTGTGGTGGTGTCACTGTGACTTGGACTTTGGACGAGTTAGCGCCGGTCACAAGGAACAAGGTTGAAGTCGCTGAGAAACAGAAAGGCCGCTGGGTGATGTATGGAAGCCAGAGCGTTTGACATCGTAAATTACAGCCGTAAAGATCAGGAGGTGTGTGTGCGGGTAGAATGAAAAGAGTCAACCGGGTTCAAAGGTCAAAGGGCCTACACGGACGCAGGCACGCACACACATTGAGCAATTGCCCCAATACGTCGACTCTAAACAGTGACTGCGTTTTGGGTGTGATCCAGTGCAATGACTCAACTCACAATTGGGAAGTGACCTACATCTCCGGCTCAGTCTTTCTTCGTTCTTTCTATCTGGCTCTTTCTTTCCCGTGGCAGCTGCCCAGTCATCAGTTTTCCCTCCGCACTGAGTGACCTCTCTCTTGTGTCTGCTGGACACTCTCACAGTTTGTCTGGGAATGTGAGGCTGTACCGAGCAAGTCTGACCTGAGTGTGAGTGCGTGAAGAGGAAGAGAGAGAGAAATTGCTGCTGTTAAATTCAATAAGATCTCTTTATTTATGGAGACTGATCAAAGTCAGAGCATTCACATTGCCATGACTAAACAGATATAGTTTGCTCTGTAATTTTACTCTATTTAGAGTCTCTCTATGTAGTTATTGTTATTTCCTTTTGTTTTCATGCACCGTTCAAAGTATGAATCGGATCAAATGAAACACTATTGGTCTTTGCTTAAGTAATTTGGTCAAATCACAGGAGATAAAAGTCAAACTCAAGTTAATGTTCCTTAATGAGTCCTATGCCCTGATACTACATAGAAATGCCCCTATTAGTATCTTTACTGCATTATTTTAAAATGCATTTTCACTATGACGCCATGAAAAATGATGGCCGATATTGGCACTAATTAATATTCCAACTTTTTTCAGTATTATTATATAATAAGAAAGATATTTTGGCAATCCAACAGAAGATGTGTCTATAAATGTTTGTGAGATCTGAGCATCAGACAAATATAAAAGGGCTGTAATATGACCCTCTTTAGTGCACAAATATCACACAAATTTGTTGCATTTTTATTTATACTCAGCTCTTTGTTCAGCATATTTCCAAAATACACAGTCAGGGCTGTAGCCCTTTAGTCCATTAAAATTGTCAGTGGACTAATTATATAATTAGGATTACAAGGATAGAGTTTAATCAGCTTTTTCACTTATACAGTGTAATGGCTAATGAAATTCTGCATTAGAAATCATACTCTATGTATGATTGCATACACAGTAATAAAAAAGGTATAAACAACAAACACAAAGTAGGGTCATAAAATGCAGGCCTCTTTTGGACCCCAAAGACATGGCAGCTGACTAAGACTGCAGTACCTGCAGTTAGTTTAGTTTAGGCTCACCATACTCAGCTCAGGAGAGCCCCACATGTCCCACAGTATATTCATATAAATCTCTGCAATATATTGTCATTGCTGTGAAAGATAAATATTGATATATATTGACTTGACTATTTTGAAAACCATTGACTTGTAAACACTGCTGTGACATTTTCCTCATTTCCGGAAGTTCTCCAACTGGATAGTATTGTTTACAACTGGTTTAATAATATCCTAACTGTATCGTAGCAACTATTGTTGTCAAACATAATGTGGGCCCTAAGAATTGAAACATATTGTACCATGACAACCCCTGTGATTTTCACCTATTATTTGGATTACCATGAAGGAGTCATTTCTATTTTGGCTGAAAGTTTGTTTTTTTAGGTTTGGTAAGCTATTTTCCTTGAACAGTGACCCAAACCATTTACTGCCCCCCTTCCACAAGTATTTGTTGAGGTTTAGGGTTTTTTCAGTTTAAAATCAGTATGAAATGTACATAATAATATAAATAATAATAATGTACGTAATAGTATTAAAGAGAGTTCACACTTCCTGGTTTGTTCCCCTTTTTTGCCCACCTTCAGGCCTGATGTAGATTTGCAGTAGTTCTGATTGTATGCTTTTTCAACATCAACTTCTTGCTTGCCTAAACATGTAGCTTTTGTTAGTGTGCTGCTGGTTACTGGTTTACAGAAAATAACTGTCTGGGTGCAGGACTTATGCAATACTTATGTAAAGACAATAAAGGTCAATGTTTTACCCTCTGAAGCGTATAGATACATAGTGATAAACAACCCAAGAAACTGGCTGGTGATTGAAGTATATTGTTGCCTTTATTTCCTCTATATCTTTATTATTTACCCAGTCTTCATCACTTCAGTTCAAATGCTTTAGGGCAAAGGCACAAGAAGTGTCTATCATGTCATAGCATTAAAGCCCTTTAAAGTTAAAGTGAAATAAAGCATGTTACTGATAGGTGTGTAAACATTGTAGCCAGGTGGTTGCAGACTTAAATGGCATTTCTCTTTCAACATGTCAGGTCACAAACATCTATCAAGTAATGGATTCTTTCTGGCTCATTTGTCTTGGGTTTAGACAGACTTTAAAGTGAACTTTCTCATCCTCATTATGCTCCCATGGTTTGCTCACTGTGTTGTACAGACACATATCACCTCCTGAGGTTGGCCCATGGAGCGTGTCCTTCTTATAAAGCCTGGATTAGGAGTGACCACAGGCTTTATACATTAGCCTGTTCAATGGATGATACTTCATTATTTTAATTCAACACACTGACCTTATACCAACCTGCTCACCCAGCATGTCCCTACAGCTGCTTCTAGATTAAACTTCTAAAGATTTAGCAATAAATCTCATACAGGATTTCTTCAGCAAAACTTCTGCACTTCTTCTTCTGCACTTTAAGAGATTTTGCTAGAAAGGTCAAACTCTCTTGATTCAACCTCCGCTGCATACTTTAGCTTGTATGCTAAAAATAGAAAGCCGTTAAGAGGACAAATGATTCTTTTTGATGTTTGCTTTTTGACTTCCCTCCACTGGGTTTATCAAATGTGCTCTCTGTACTTATGCTCCAACTCTGTGTACCCATTGTTCTATGCCTATCTATGTACGTATAGAACATATTGGTATACACTTAGTTAAACTATTGACAGTTTTGACATAAGATGAGTGTAGACATACTATAAGTATGACACTGGTCTTATTGACATAAGGACCAACCTCATCAATAGCTTGTCTTGGAGTCCGTATGAGCCAAACCCAAGCAGAGATGAGAATAGAGGGAATGTGATGTGTGAGGAGGTGTGTGTGGAGCTGTGTGTGGAGCTGTGTGAGGAGCTGTGTGTGGAGCTGTGTGAGGAGGTGTGTGTGGAGCTGTGTGTGGAGCTGTGTGTGGAGCTGTGTGTGGAGCTGTGTGAGGAGCTGTGTGTGGAGCTGTGTGAGGAGGTGTGTGTGGAGCTATGTGCGGAGCTGTGTGTGGAGCTGTGTGTGGAGGTGTGTGAGGAGGTGTGTGAGGAGCTGTGTGAGGAGGTGTGTGTAGAGCTGTGTGTGGAGCTGTGTGCGGAGCTGTGTCAGGAGGTGTGTAAGGAGCTGTGTGAGGAGCTGTGTGTGGAGCTTTGTGTGGAGCTGTGTGTGGAGGTGTGTGAGGAGGTGTGTGAGGAGGTGTGTGTGGAGCTGTGTGTGGAGCTGTGTGAGGAGGTGTGTGAGGAGCTGTGTGTGGAGCTGTGTGAGGAGGTGTGTGTAGAGCTGTGTGTGGAGCTGTGTGAGGAGCTGTGTGGGGAGCTGTGTGTGGAGCTGTGTGTGGAGCTGTGTGTGGAGCTGTGTGGGGAGCTGTGTGAGGAGCTGTGTGTGGAGCTGTGTGTGGAGCTGTGTGTGGAGCTGTGTGTGGAGCTGTGCGAGGAGCTGTGTGTGGAGCTGTGCGAGGAGCTGTGCGAGGAGCTGTGTGAGGAGCTGTGTGTGGAGCTGTGTGAGGAGCTGTGTGTGGAGCTGTGTGTGGAGCTGTGCGAGGAGCTGTGTGTGGAGCTGTGTGAGGAGCTGTGCGAGGAGCTGTGTGAGGAGCTGTGTGAGGAGCTGTGTGTGGAGCTGTGTGAGGAGCTGTGTGAGGAGCTGTGTGTGGAGCTGTGTGAGGAGCTGTGCGAGGAGCTGTGCGAGGAGCTGTGCGAGGAGCTGTGTGAGGAGCTGTGTGAGGAGCTGTGTGAGGAGCTGTGTGAGGAGCTGTGTGAGGAGCTGTGTGTGGAGTTTTAGGAAGACAAACTGCTCAGAGAAACAAAGTCTGATGAGAAAGATCCCTGGGCTTCTTCTATCTGTCCAACCCCCCTCTTCCCTTCTATGTAAACAGACCAGAGCCATGGAGGGGAGGGCAGCTCACACTGGAGGAATGTCTGGTATGGCTTCACTGGCCGGGGGAGGGGCCCTGTGGTTGTTAGGTTAGAGGTTAGGAGGCTGAAGGGAAGAGCGGCCAGTGGATGCTTGTGCTTACTTAATCTTAAAGGTTAGGACCTTTAAATGTGTCACAGGCTGTCACTGCTAGATCGTGGAGCTAAAATAAAACACCGGGTAGATAGAAGAGACAATGCCTCTTTTAAACTGAACAACAGTGCACTTTGGAAATGTGTGTTGCTCAACAATGACTGATACTATATATTTTATATATGTCTGTTTAATGCCAACTGCAGAATCTAGGCTTTAGGGCTGTACTCAAAATATTAATACGTGTGTAGCAATACAAAGATGTGTATCAGGATACTTTTAAACTACATAAATGCATTATAAATAGCAGAGTTATACATTTATTTAACCTGCTAACTGCATTAAGGCTGAATCTGCTGGGCCAAAAAGTTGACTTATTCATTGGACAATTGCATTCTGATATTAAGGACATGGTGAACATGACATTCCAACACATTTTGTTAGTCTAAATAATCAATACATAGGTTTAGTAAACTTTGAACAGTTTTTAAATGATATCCATGTATCAGGACAGGTATCTTTTCAAGCTCCAAATATATGCGGCGTATCATGGACCCAGTATCGGATACGTTTTTGTGAGATATGGTGAGGTACTTGGAAATACACAGCCCATTTAGAAGTCAGGGCAGCTCGTATGTTCTGATGGTAGTTTGGGGTTGATATGTGAGGCAGATTTTGATATCATTTCCCTAAATTGTATGATATGAAAGTACTATAAACTTGTATAATTGTCTGTTTGGTGCACTCAATATGAGAAAAGCCTAATAATAAGCTAATGAATGAATGTGCCTTTATCCCCTACAGCCTTTTCACTGCAAACAAGGGACACATTTATAATGTTTTGATATCTGATTAGCCTGTCTTTTACTCAACACACACTAAATGCCAACTGAAACATGTTTTATCGAAAAAGCTGGAGGTAGTTTATGGGATGGGGAGCCATTCTGGGCTCATAAATACTGGACCAGTCAGGTTGTTTCAGGGAAAAATGACAGCAGTCAATATGTGACCATGTTTATATATCTAATTATGATCTTTCTGACAAGCATTGTGATTGCGATTATATTTACATTTCCACATGCATTTGTGCATATCTAAAGGATGAAAAAATTCAGGACATTTTGTGCGAAAATGATGGTACTTACGAAATTGCAGCCTTTGAGATTTGCTAATTGCGTCCATTCAACTTTGTCGATTGAATTGCAATTTCTGTTGAAGCCCTACAGGCAGCTTGTAGCTGAGCAAGTATGCAGTAAAATATGTATAGTTATTATTTTTATGTTTGGGAGAAAAATCACAACTCTGCCCGGTCATCCTGCAATGGCTGTGATTTGCAGGGTTTACAGAGCCAGTTGCTGTAAATGTGTTTTCCAAAGCAGTGTATGATTCTGGGCCTTCTTCTGTTAATGCTGCACTTCAAGCATTGTTTCCATGGGTTCACTGGGTTCTATAGGTCTTCAGTTGTATCAGGCCATTTGAACTGGCCCATATACAAGATCATTTTATTTAATCAGATTCCTCACTTAAATTTTTTTAATTCTGGAAAAACACTGAAAAAACATTTAACAACAATTATTTTCACTTTGAATTTCAATTGGGGGATTTTTATTTCAATGTGTTTAAAAATTCAAAATATAAAGAACACACCTTTTACATTGCAAGTGTAAGACAGTGTAAAAAAAATTGCAGCAAAGATCCAAGATAATATAAATAAGCAATTGACCATTTGTGACTGAGGAGGACAGAGGCTGTTTCCGATTGGCGGACTGGGGTTATAGTCATGGAATCAAAAGAGATTTTAGGTTTGATCGATTCAGACCAATCAGACTGGTTCCCTACAGCATTGGTTATTACTAAGTTAGATCAACTCACTTAGGATCAATTGCTTATTTATTGGCATCTTGGGTCTTTGGAATTTTTTTTTTCTGTGAATTTCACACTGAATTTTTACTGCTGAATTTGAGGGATTTGAATATATGTGCGCGAGGCTCGCTCCAGTATCGCAATATTTTCTGACTTTTTAGTTAATTAACTAAATATCCTTACATTGTATTAAAGAGTGTGCAGCAGTGATCATAGACCAATATGAATAGAGCTTAAATTCATAGTTATCCATTTTTATTTTTATTCATGACCATTCTGTATTGTTTTTAAGAAAAATCATTGATCCCAGAAAAAAGAAAGCAAGTGGTAAAACATACCACCGGGATTGTATTCCCACAAGCACCATCTTGAATATTCCAATAATATAATCAGAATCATATTATCAAATGCAATATAACATAATATATAATATAATATTTAACTTAACTGTACTTCTATTGCTGCTACTGTTTCTTGCTGTTCTCTTTACTGTGCGTTGCAACACTGAAATTTCCCCATTGTGGGACAAATAAAGGATATCTTATCTTATCTTATCTTAATATAACATAATGTAACAGAAACTTCTAAAGTAAGACAAGACTCCTATGCATTTCAGAGTGTGTTTTTAGTGGTCTAAACATTTTTATTACATGATCACACAAGGTATTAAGTTGTTAGCAAAGAACAAAAATAAGTGCAGTCTATTCAATTTATGATTACAGCCATAATATAATTATTATAGGTCAAATGATGAAGTGCATATATTTTCTGTATCATAGGTTTTCAGTTGGTGAGGCTCGCCTCCCCTGGTGGGCGCCAAAGAGCTACTGGGGAGGTGCGATGTACACACACAAAAAAATAACGGTCTACATGTGTACACATCTGCAGCAGTATTGATATCGGTAATTGTGATTTGGGTAATTTATTAGCTGTAAAATGCATAATTTTTGTCGTTTTCTGATTCCATCTCAGCAGAAATCAGCAGTAAGGGAGGAGACAGGTAGGAAATATGATCCTGATTATTTAAAGTTGGGTTTCACCTGGTCGGGTTCCGAGACTCCACCTCTGCCACAACATCCTGTAACCAGTGGGAGAAGCTCTGGATCAGGCTGGGCTCGGAGGAGCTGCAGCGGGGAGTGGTTCCGTGCCTCGGCCTGAGAAGCACTTTCCCCAGGAAGAACTAAGTGCTCGGAGGACGGACCGCTCAGAACAAGATATAACGAACCAGACCGGATTCACACTTCTGTCAAAATACTTTGCACCACTTCAGAACCAGCCACAGTCCTCGAGCATGGAGAACACCGGAGCAGCCCACACGGATCTATATTCCACTGCAAATTCTCGCTTTCCCCACACAGAACCAGCGTGCAGAGGACAGCACGGAAACGCTTAGACCCAGTCCACTGCGCACTGGTCTTACTCGTCCCGTCTGAAACCAGCACATAGCCTCCGGCCCTATCTGACCAACGTGCTCAGCACAAGACCAAAGAATGGACCCCCAATCCAAGTATGGGGAACAGCAACAGAGCTTAATATAAGGCGAGGACACGTGCCTGTCGATTTGAGCTACTCATCGATTTGAGTACTGCGCATGCGCACAACCCCCAAGCGCTCTTACAGCTTAAATGCCCGATTTGAGCTCCTGAGGCAGAAGTGGAGTAACAAGTAACATTGTAAAAGTGTATTGTATGCTTTGACCAGTTAGGCATGTAAGCATCGACATGTGTGGCAGAGTAACTACGTTAGACAATTGAATAGTTTGAATTTAATATTTGAATTTAACGTTATCATTTTCATTACATCGCGTATCATTTTGCTACCATGTGTAGAAAACGTAATTTTGTTTAAAAAGGTATAGGAATAAAAAGGTATAAATAAAATCTCACTATATTATAATAGGAAATTCACACTGTAACCTATGATATTAGCATTAAATATATTTAATATAAAAATGTCTGTTTCCAGTCATTTCTTTCTCTTATACAGTGGGAGCCTTATTTGATAGAAGATATAGGCCTGTCGAAATGAGCTACCTCTACACAAATTCATATACAGTAAATGAGTGAATAATGGGGATTCTACAGTGGGAGCATTATTCGATGGCTAAACTGGCCTGTCGATATGTGCTACCTTTAGTCGTAGCCCTATCTGATAGTGTAATACAACTGTCCAAATGAACTACACAAATTCATATAAATGAATAAGAGTTGAAATTTGACATAACTAAGGCATAAATTATGATCACCGTGTGCAAACAGCATCAAACCCGCTGTCTGTAATCCAAAGAAATATGTTGTTAAAGGTTCGCTTTATTGGATCTAAACAACTGTAAACAGAAAAGTGTAAGATAGTTTATTTCGATGGGGGAGCGTGAATCAATAGACTTCACTTCGATTTAGGCTACGGGGAGCTCATTTTGACGAAGCAGCCCATTTCGACAGAATGCATCAGGTGTTGTGAGCTGTAGTTTTGGCATTGATTACCTACTGATGTTCAGTGACGTTAAAATTAGCCTCAGTTAGGACTGCATGAAGAAAAATGAAAAAAATATGAAAATACAAAATAAAAAAAATATATTATCAGTTGTTATTGAAACTTATCATTGCAGGAACACAAAAGATGCATTTATTTCAAAGGCCTGTGTGGGGGTAAGGCAGGTGGATGGGATTTTGGGGAATGGGGAGGCTCGGCTGTCTTTACCTACTCTTAAGGGGAGGCTCACATTCACCCACACTGAAAACCCCTGTCTTATATTATTACAGATAACATGCAATCCTCCAAACAGAAAAGCTGACAGCTTCATATAGTCAACATTGACAGTTGGATTGATAACTGCTGTAACAGTTGATGCAGCTCAATCTTAAGTCATCTTTTAATGGGCTCTTTCTGTCTGTGCTATACACGTGTATCGTGGAAAAGTTTTCAACCAGGTGTGCAGGTGTACTTTTTGAGCCCAGACTTTTAATAATCAAAATGACATAACAGCATATTCAGATGGTTCCTGTCATTGAAGACACAACCGAGTAACAATATTTAAATGCTGCTGTTTTAAGACTGACAGCTGTACGCTCATTGCTAATACGATAAATAATTAATTTTTTTTATATAGCACGTGTCATGTACTTTTGACCTATATGCCATCATTAATTCATAGTTTGTGTACATTCATTCATTAGCATATTTGTTGATTATTTGTTTAGTAACTACTTGAGTATTTGTGAGAGAGGAACCTTCATCTGAATCCACTTTAGAATAAAGAATCAGCAACTAGCAAACACTGTGGACGGATGTAATTATTGAAATCTTATTGTTGTCTGTTAAACCTGTAAATGTTCAGAAAATCATTACATTTTAGTATTAGTTAAGCCAAATGAACCTCATGGGACTTTTATGCTCAAGCCATCGACAACAATGGGTCAAGGAACTCCGAAAATGAGAACAACGGGAATCGAGGGCACGTTTCTGTAATCATCTCTGATTTAATTTGGTTTGAAAAAAGAACTTAATAGCATGAATTAGTTAAGCAGTTTGTATTTGTAAAATAGAATAAAATGTGAACTGAATCTTAATTGTAATAAATGCATTACAAATGTATTTGTAAAACTTTTCACAAAAATCACCTACAATGCAGTCTGTTGCAGCCTACAATGTACTGTACAAGATTTAAAAACTTTGTTAAAAAAAAGATGTCCTATTAGTTATTAGTTGTCCTATTAGTTGACAACAAATATAAAATGTTAATTTTGGATTGTGCTTTTGTTGACATTTGGAACATTTTATCAATAAGATTATTTTACACAATGAACTAAAGCAATCTTTCTAATCCACTCTGTTTACAAGACCTTTACACACACTCATTCTTCATGGTTTTTGTGTTTTCTGCAGCCATAGAGACTGAGAGCACGAGTTCAGGGGAAGACCTCCTAGTGCCCAGCCCCCCTTCACCTCCCCCTCCACCCCGTGTTTACAAGCCCTGTTTCGTATGTCAAGACAAATCTTCTGGATACCATTACGGCGTCAGCGCATGTGAAGGATGCAAGGTACGAATATTATCCACAAGTAAAAATAAAAACTCCTCGCTCTCGTAGCAATATACTTTGATTGAGTGTGAAAGAAGCGGCCCTGCATTTGCATAATGTGACGGTGCAGAGGTCGTGACCTTTACACCTCCTGCCAGATCTGTAAGCCTCTTAGCCTGATCTAATCCTATGCACAAAGAATGGGCGCATGCAGTCAGCGTCTACCACTGTGATGTTGTGTTTTCATGATGGTGCCGTGACAGTAGCCCATCAGCAAACTAAATCATTCAGTCTTTGATCAAACAGCGGATTAGCACACACTTAGCTCGCTCATCCTTAATAGCAGAGCACTTAATGGTCAACAGGCTATTTAGTTTAGCTTTTATTTGTGCATTTTATTGTAGCACAAGCTTTTTCATTCATCAGTATTTATGTTCAGTTTTTGTATACATATTAACTGAATATAAAATGATTGAATTTCCAAATGACTTAAAATCATGGCCACATAACACTATATTTTGTGTAAATATTCTGTATAGTTTTGTGATATGACTATAACATTTATCTTCAAATTATAATGAGTCTCAGACAATCTCTTTAACTGTTGTTTCTCCTCTTTAGGGTTTTTTTCGAAGGAGTATTCAGAAGAACATGGTGTATACATGTCATCGGGACAAAGTGTGTGTCATTAACAAGGTGACGAGGAACCGGTGTCAGTCGTGCCGTCTTCAGAAATGCCTCGATGTTGGCATGTCCAAAGAGTGTGAGTATAGCTGTGCCACACCTCATGTTAGCAAAATATGACACTAGCAAAAACGTGTAAAAACAACATTGTACGACAAATGAAAATGCAGGAAAAACTGTGTGGAGTGACTTCAAACTGAAATCAACAAAATAGCCAACATGGTTCAGTGCCTCTTTCTAAGGTCTGCTGCCAGTTTGCATTAGTGCCGTTAATCTTGATATGCATCTCCCTCTGGTGTTGTGTCTGTGAAAATACAATACACTTTTTATCTGAATTTTTTTCCCCTTAACTCTAGGCAAAAAATAGTGTGTTTTTTAATTTTTATTATATTTTGTAAGTTGGAATGCATTGTTATGTGTTATTTCAAAAGAGGGGAATGTTTTAAACTATTTATTATTGCAGTGTAACACTACAAATGATAAGCTTTTCTAAATGTATTTTTTTATGTTATGAGAAAGAAGAATTAATAAATATGTCAATGAAAACATTACAGACATAACCAGTCTTCTATAAAGTCATTAGACCTTGAAACATTTAAATGACCTTTTATGTGATGATCATTGTGTTCATCAGTGGTACGTAATGACAGAACAAAGAAGAAGAAAGAAGAGAAGAAGCAGGCTGAACCTGAAGTGTACGTTCTGTCTGCGGATACAGAGGAGATGATTGAGCGAGTTCGGCGAGCACACCAGGACACCTTCCCATCATTGTGTCAGCTTGGAAAATATACAACGGTACTATGCACACTTAATACCACAATATTGATAATAATAATGTGAGAATGCTATAGCAACTGGCTTCATTTTTTTGTCTTGGGCATTCATAACATATTGAATGGAAATACCCTGAGTGTAATCTATGTATATTCTGTGTATAGTGAGTAACTAAAAATATTTCATTTTTTATTTCACATAAAAATGAAATATAAGGTACCGATAACCTTTATCATTATTTGGTAGAGACCGGTCTTTAGGCTTGAGTAATGGCTCAATTTGTTGAAGCTCTTACGAAGATGAACTAATTGTTTAACTAATGGTATGCTACAATCTGTATAATTTTTGCTTGCTTCCTATTTTCTCCCTTCTCAGAATAACAGTTCGGAACATCGTGTGGCTCTGGATGTCAACCTGTGGGACAAGTTTAGTGAACTATCCACAAAATGCATCATAAAAACTGTGGAGTTTGCCAAACAACTCCCAGGCTTCACCACACTGTCCATCGCCGACCAGATCACACTGCTCAAAGCTGCGTGCCTCGACATACTGGTCAGTTTGTTCAAAAACCTGAGCCGCATCTAACTGTGCTTAAAAGACATATAATGCAAAATGAGCTTTTAACCGTGTTTGATGAATCTTGTTCAACCACTCCTTCTGAGCACTCAAATCATATGCAACTTTTAATTTAAAGATTGTTATGTCACCGTTTTAAGTCCATAAATCATTGCCAGACGTTCTAGGCATTTCTGCCATGAAATTGCATTCATTACAACAGCTTCTGTTTGCGTGTTGCAAAAGGTGGCCATTAGATGGCGCTCTTATCCCAGTTCCCACTACAGGGAGCGGCATGTGTAGAAGCTGTACAAACTTCTAATGCATGAAATGACCAAGAAAATGTGCTCAAGATCATGTTTTAGGGCCAATAATATTACAAATAATTTGTAATGTGTATTTGACTATAGTTTGACTAACTGTGTTTTAAACATTATGATGATATTTTATATTCTACCGGGTAGGATTAATTATTTTCTTTCTTTTTCATCTGTTTTGTCAGTAGCCAAATATAAAAATGGTTATTATTACATCAGTCTGAAATTTCTCAATTATAAGTCAGCAAAAATACTGAATATGTAAAGCGAAGTCCAATATATTTGAAGGGCAATAGGTAGCTTTTCTGACACCAGTCTCTGGGGATTAGAACTGCTCAATTATGGCAAAAATAATAACCATAATCATGTGACTCATAAATTAAATGACAATTATGCCAAACGATGACTTCTACACTGGCAATATTAAGTAACATAATCTTTGTAAAAAAGTCTGCCTTGCCTGAAGGTAACCCCACGACTGTCCTGTGATAGATTCTAAGGATCTGCACGCGCTACACTCCAGACCAGGACACCATGACCTTCTCGGACGGTCTGACGCTAAACCGCACTCAGATGCACAATGCGGGCTTTGGGCCACTCACAGACCTGGTCTTCTCCTTCGCCAGCCAGCTGCTGCCTCTGGAGATGGACGACGCAGAGACGGGTCTACTCAGTGCCATCTGTCTACTGTGTGGAGGTACTGCGCTCTTTATAAAGAACTTGAGACCAGTTTTTGGATATCCCTGATTTAACGTGTGTGTTGTATTTGTGTGTTTTCATGTGTGTTTCAGATCGACAGGACCTGGAGGAGGCAGAGAAGGTGGACATTCTTCAGGAGCCATTACTAGAGGCCTTAAAGGTAGGATAAATAATTTTCAAGTTTCAGTTTTCTGTTTTTAGGCACCATTCTGATCATTAATTCATTCTTCAGCTCATTCATAGATGTAATATTGTGCTTTGAAGGAAATTTTTCATCACTCTAAAATTGTTTACATCATCACAAACAGATTTCTTAACAGATATGTCCTTGTACAGATTGTGAATTGTTATTAATGTTATGCTATTATGACATTTGATTTTATGGTGTCAAAGGTACTGTCAAACATCACCAGAGCAGTAATTCTTGCATATTACATATTTTCCACAATATTTTACAAGCCAACCATTCACATTATATTGTATTCCTACGCATTCCTCTTGTTAGGTTGTATTTTTTGTATCTAGTCTGAAAGCATGTAAGAATGAAAGCCACCAGTGTCATAGTAAAATATGTGTCAAATAGTCAAATACTGTCACATGTGCCTGTAATGTGTTCCTCTTTATCGGTTGTTGTAGATTTATGTGAGGCGGAGGAGGCCTGAAAAACCATGTATGTTCCCCAAAATTCTTATGAAGATTACAGACCTCAGGAGCATCAGTGTGAAAGGTCAGACTCACTCCCTCGCAGATTTTCTACAGCAGTTTGTTTACAGATGTCTAGAACCTAAAGCCTCATTTCCACTCACATGGGGCCAACCCCACCCGGGGAGCTCTTCAGTTATAATGGAGCTAGGCCACTTTGGGCGATACAAAGGTCTAGTAAGACACACCCAATGGCAAATGGGATGTTGTTAAATAACAGTTACGTCGCACCGTGTACGTGTTGCCATGTGTGTGTCACTATTGGCGTGCGTGGAGGCGTGACTAGCACCGCCCCCTGTGAGCTGGCCCCAGGTCTCAACCATTCCAGACCATTGTGGAAGGTAGTACCTCCAGCAGTACACCTTGGACCGCTAAAAGGAGGACAGTACAGATCGCTTTACACAGTGGAAACACTCAAGAGTCCACTCCGTTCCGTACTGGCCCTATGGAAACAAGGCTTCTCCACCCGAAATGAAATTGCTTTTCATATTTTAGTGTAATCAATTCTTATTATTACTAAACCACATTACAACAGTACTAATGTTCAGTTCAGATTATAGTCACTATTTTGTGGACCTGAAGCTTGACTTGATAAAATGGACTAAGAATTGGGAAAGGCCAGTGACTCGGGACGTGACTCAGACTCGACTTAAGACGACTTGATGTTTCTCCTCAAACTACCATTTGTATGTTTTGAAAACAGTTCTTTATTTACTTCGATAACTTTCAGCATTTCATTTTATGGGAATGTGTATTTGTGATGAGGACTTATTTTTTAGACTAAGGATGAACAAGAATCATATAAATTGCAAATGTTTTATTCAGTAAATTATCAAATGACATGAAAGGACTTGAAGCTCAAAGCAGAGGACTTGGACGTGGGCATCTTTGACTGGGAATTTGACTCAGATTTGCCTGTCTTTGACTTGGACCTGGACTCAAAGTGAATTCCTAAAGTTTGGTAATGATGTGCCTGTGTTTTCAGGAGCTGAGCGTGTGATCACTCTGAAGATGGAGATCCCAGGCTCCATGCCTCCACTCATCCAAGAAATGCTGGAGAACTCTGAGGGTGACGGACAAAAGGGACATGGTGCAGGAGGAAAGGGGAGAGCACCTAGAGGAGACAAGAACAGCCTCAACTCCCCCAGCGCCTCACCCCCTTCATCCTCCCCCACCCCCTGCTCTTCACCAGGCTCACCCACAGCTTCTCCATCCACATGAAGACCAGTAGGGCCAACCACAGCACAGGCTTGGTACCAACGCTTCGACAAAACCACATCTGACCTCAGACCATGCCTCCACTGCTGCAGAAACAACAATAGAGGGCCGAAGATTGCTGTCACTGCCAGGCAACAGAACTTTAAAATAGGCAAAATATATGCAGAAGTTAGCCACTTTTATGCTTATTTTGTTGTTTTATTTATAATCTTGCATTCTTCAAATTGTGAAAAGATCATTTAAACCAACAGTTATATTTTTCATGAGAAATAGACTAATTTGAGAAAAAAAAGCTCTTAAATTCATGCTGCTTGGTAAGGAGACAGCTAAACCTTCAGTCCATTGCTCACTGCACATCACTCAGCTTTATAGTACTTATAAAGGTAAAGAAAATAAATGAAAATCTACAAATGGCCAACAAATGTCATTGTTTTTGTTTAAGAATTTGTTCTATCAACAATATTAATCTTGTGCCTGAAGGTACAATACACTTAAGTCCCAATGAAATATGACACGTGTGCCTTTTTTCAGTTATTACAGTTAACAGCCATAATAAACCAGTTGAAGATCCTCATAGTAACACCTTTCTCCTACAGAATTCTGAGTTATAATTCCTCTTAATTATAATAATCAGTTGAAATTCAATAAATAATCATTGTGCAATTGAAAAGGATAAGCAAAAAATAAGCTTCAATAATGTTGTGTTTAAAACCTACTAAAATCTTTTTACTGTTATTTTCTATTTCAAATTGGCCATGTCTGGATTTGGAAAACATGAAATCCACAGTAAAGTGAGCATAAAAGTGGCTATGTGAAATGAAAAACAGTATTTTGTGATTATTTGTGTTGTGTCCTCAGCAATACAGTATGTGCTCAGACTCAGTTTGTAAATGCATAAAAAATGTGAGTAAACTTTAAATGTATTGTATGCCTATATGTAATATAATGTACATACAAAGTGGTTGCGGGACGAGGGTATAACAAATAGTGACTGAAGCATTATTTTCCTAAATGTACATGTGTAAATATTGACTTTTTTATCTATACCTCACCTTTGACAAATTTCTGTGTGTATGTATGTTTAGTGTATTATCTTCCACTTGCAAGTTAACTTTTATTTTCATTGGGGGGTGCAAAGAACAGCCTGTCTTCATTTAAAACTAAACATAACAATATTAAATATTGTTTGTAAGTAAGTATGTCTGTGTTCCTTCCATGGACCAATGGACTTTAATAATTGTTCTAATTATGTAATTATGGTCATGGCCATTGATAAGTGATTCTAATCCTCCCACTTTTCTATTCAAACCATATTTTTCACTTGAATTTGAGTTTACATTAGAAATCTTCACCCTCTTGTGGTGACCGGTGAAAGTGAAGGTTAAGTGAGTTGCCTTGGGTCATTTGTGAAGTCATGGCCCAGAAACGTGTTTTTAGGCTCATCATATGAAGTGTATTGAATTATTATGTATTTATATTGATAAGCTTCTTATATTAATTTGATCAGTTTGCCTGGTTGCCTCTGTATGTAGGCTGTTTGGTTACAGCATGTCTTAATTCTATTTTACCAGTGGATAAAATAGAGAATATTTGGGGACCCAACACTGAGTAGGCAGCATATTCATGACAAAAGGCTGTCTAATATGTCAACTAAAAAGGTAAGACAGATTAATTTAGGTTACTTGCCAATAATGTACATGTAACCTGGTAGCTATATCAGCTCGTGTTCTCTTATTCTATTGTTAAACCCTTCCTGTCTCGGTCCTTGGTTGGAGCACACAGGGGAGGAGTGTCTCTCCAGGGGTCGAAGGGTGCAGCAATCGCTCATCCTTCAGGGTTTAACTCCCTATTCTGAACCTCACCGTTGTTGTAAGTGCATGAGCACCCGGTCGCTGTGCTCCCAGTCACTTCACAGACACACACACAGACACCCTTACGCTCCGCGGGTTCAGTCACAGGTGTGTGCACCATGGGCACCACACACTACTCTATGCATATAGGAGGTAAACATAGATCTCACAACACTACCCTGGATGCCAATGAATGATTCCACTCCAGCAGGAATAATACAATAAGTGGTAAACAGTCCCCATATATAAAGGCCTGAGAATTACAGAGATGTAGTAGTTTCCATTACAAAAATACTTTTAGTTAGGTAGGCTATAATGCAAAATATGCTGTCTGAGGTGAACATAAGTGACAAATAAAATACATTGGAATGTAAATGTCTCTAACTGAATAGAAAACATTACACTTAAATAGTTATTCTATTACCTATTCTGTGGCACCTGGGAGCAACACCAAATGACTGATCTCTGTAAACAAAAACTATTGCATTCAAAATTAATAAAGTGCATCGCATTGTTCTCATGAGCTTTTTTTAACAATGAAAAACTGATTCTTAACATGCATATGTGGCCATAGGCTAGTGTGCCTGGCAGCAGCCTATTACATGTGGCCTTAACCGCTAAAAGGGAGGGTCCCTCACCTGCTCACCCGCTGTCTAGGAGCAGTTCAGCAGCACGGGTGCCAGATTAAAGGGACAGTTCGGAATTTTGGACATAGGGCCTCATTTCCTAGTGATCCAGAGTTTTGGAGACATGTGAAGACACTTTTAAAATAGTCCATCCAGTCCTTGTATTTGGAGAGGTCGCTGGTCCTAGGCTAGCGCATGTCAAAGGGCCACAGTTAGCCTGCTCAAAACAATCTTACCCACTCCACAGTGCACCCGAGGGAAACAATTATAATGTCAGACTGTCGATGTGAATGTCTGTGTCGATAGAATAATTTTAGAAGTAAAACCAACCTTGCATTTGAAGGATTTATGTCTGAGCAGCAGCGAATTGTACTTCCTGATAGAAAGCTTGGCAGCCGTGGAATGATATATGAGAAAATAGTGCCTCAACAGCGGCGATTCATGCAATGCAAGGTTAGATTTATTTCAAACATTATTGTATCAACACAGAAATTTACATTGATAGTTTGGAGTAATAACAGATTTGCTTCGGGTGCTTTGTGGAGTGGGTAAGACTGTTTTAGTGGCAGGCCAACTATACCCACTGACATGCACTAGCCTAGCACCAGGGACCTCTCCAAATACAAGGACTGGATGTCTCCACACGACTCCAACACTCTGGCTAACTCTGAAATGAGGTCCTATGTCCAAAATTCCGAACTGTCCTTTTAAGCTTTACTATTACATAAAAAACACCTTACCCGGGCCTAAAACCTTATGATTGACACAGGGGTCATCTCGGGACATCTCCCAGCTTGTGCGTGTAGCATTTTGCCAAACACTCCAGTAAGTTATTTTGTGATTCTAAATTGATATTAAAATAGATATTTACCTGGTGCTATTTTACAGTGCATGAGGACACTCCAGCCTTGTGCTGTGCACCTTTCATTCATACCATAGACTGTATAAAAGAAGTATATATTTGGGACGAAGTCCTTTCTGTTGATATTTTTAATCCACACCTTCCAAACACCTTCATCCTCAATACAACCAGGAAAGTGATGTAGACCGTATGGTCTAGTTACCCTGGGAAGATCCCGGAATTTCTACGGTTTATCTCGTAGAAACAGAGCATCCTTCATTGTCAGGGCTACAGCTGTAGTTTGTATCATTTAAAGTTACTGAACAAAACATTTTGCATTTTAGCTGTAGCAAGCATTAAGTCTGTCAGAGAGTACAATAAGATTATTGTTCACAAAACCAAGAAGCAACCCACAGTAGCCCTATCCACATGTAAAGCCAAATACATGGCTCTAGCTCTAACAATACAGGAGTGTATTTATTTGGAGCAACTATTGGAATGTATAGATACCTACAGTATGTGTACATGAAAACTATTGTTTATGAGGACAGCCAGGGGACTACTGCACTTGTTAGGAACCCTGTGTGCAGGCAAAGATGTAAGCACATGGACATTAAATACCACATCATAAGGTCCACCATAATAGAAGAGAACATGACACTTGTTTACTGTCCCACAGATGACATGGTAGAAGATGCTATGACCAAGCCTGTCTCCAAACTTAAGCTAATGACATTTGCAGGGGTCATGTATGGTGTGGAAATGTTTGACATCTGACTGCCATTTTTTTCTATTTGTTTTGCTTGTTTATTTGACTTTTGTGACCTAAGGTACCATTTCAATAAGTAATGTTTAAAATATTAAAATACTATTTCATAAAATACCCAAGGACACAGGTAAGTTTGTAATAAAAGGACAGAGACGTGACTGATCAGGTCTACAGTGAGACTGAGCTGAACAGGTTTGACCACAGCAAATGCGAGGATTTCAAAAGTAAATTTCAAAGCACTTTTTAACAGTCTTTCTGAACATGGGCTCTTTTAAACTATACATAACTACCCCAGGAACACACTGTGCTGATGGTAAATGCACAAATACAACAATAGATGCATGCCCTCTATGGCCCTATCCACATTAGTACGTATTCGAGTCGTTTTCGTTGCAGATGCAGTGTTCGTCCACACTAATGGAAAACGGCTGCGGAGACGGAACGATCTGGAGCCGCCAGCTCCGTTGTATTCACCTGTGCATAGATATGATCCGGCGCCGTGCGGATGCATGAAAACAGTGATACGCTGACGTAGGAGCTTTAGTTGCTGTCCTTATTGGGCCACATCACTGTGACTTACGCCATCCTGATTCGCTGGGTTCGTGACATCGGACATGCGATGCTATTGCGGAAAACAGTTTTAACAACCCATAGACAACGAAACGACGTCCACGAAAAGACTGTTTTCATGTTTGCCATCTACTTCGGTTCGCAACTTCCATAGAACTATGGCAACTTCAGACACGGTGCTCCACTTGACTTGACACCAGCGTATCCATGTGACTAGCGTTTCAGACGGTCCAGACACGATGTGTTTGGACGCAAATCCTGTCTATACGGTGATACGGTGATTCGTTTCAATGTAAATCTAACCTAAGTATTTTGATAGGGATACGTGCTTGTGTAAAGCATCACAAAATAGGATGGATCCGATTTTGTGAAATCTACGCATGCAGGACGTGCTGTTCCATACGCGCGCCTCGGGCAGTGGAGCTGCCCTCATTCACTTTTAATGCATTCTAAAAATGACACGTCCAAAAGTTGTTTATGCTTGTGTAGGGCAAAAATGCTGTGCAGTGGAGCCAGGCCCTGACTTTGCAGCATCAATTGAGCATCTCCAGGCTTTTTAGCAGGGGATAGACAGGAAATTTCAAAATACATTTTCTAAAACCATTATAGTTGCGTAAACACCGTGCGTTGCATCCTGGAGCTTGAAGACTCATGATGGGCTATGGAAAGATTTCAACCAACCTTCTAATTTGCAATGACGTCCTGGCCATTCTGGAAGCAAAAAATATAAAAGCTAGGGCATAGGTCTCATTGACTTTTATGATCAGGAGCATGTCAGCGAATTTTCTGTAAAATGCCAAATTCTTTGTCTCCCCATAGTAAACTTTGTGCATTCCTATAGGTGGCGCTGTAGCACTGATAATTGTATCTGACATATATATATATATATATATATATATATATATATATATATATATATATATATATATATATATATATATATATATATATATATATATATATATATATATATATATGTAAGCGGCGACAGCCAAATACCTGCAAAGAGTACGGCAGGTCCTAAGAAGCCAGCTCAATGGCAAGAACAAGGCACAGGCAATAAACAGCTACGCCCTGCCAGTGATCAGATACCCAGCAGGAATCATAAGTTGGCCAAAGGAGGAGATACAGACCACAGATGTTAAGACACGAAAGCTCCTGACCATGCATGGAGGGTTCCATCCCAAGTCCAGCACCCTGAGACTGTACACGAGCCGGAAGGAAGGAGGCCGAGGACTAGTGAGTGTGGGAACCACTGTCCAGGATGAAAAATCCAAGCTCCACAAGTACATCAGTGACAAGGCCCAGACTGATGACGTGCTCAGAGAATGTCTCAGACAGTGGGGCGCAGAGGAAGAGGTGCTGGAGGGACCATCATGGCAGGACAAACCCCTACACGGGGCGTACCACCGGAACATAACTGAAGTGGCTGATATCAAGAAATCCTACCAATGGCTGGAGAGGGCTGGTCTGAAGGACAGCACAGAAGCACTCATCCTGGCTGCACAGGAGCAGGCCTTGAGCACCCGAGCAATAGAGGCCCAGATCTACCACACCAGACAAGACCCAAGGTGTAGGCTGTGCAAAGAAGTGCCTGAGACAGTCCAGCACATAACTGCAGGGTGTAAGATGCTGGCAGGGAAAGCGTACATGGAGCGTCATAACCAAGTAGCGGGCATAGTGTACAGAAACATCTGTGCAGAGTACGGGCTGGAGACCCCAGGATCAAGGTGGGAAACACCTCCAAAGGTTGTGGAGAATGAGCGGGCCAAGATCCTGTGGGACTTCCAAATACAGACTGACAGAATGGTGATGGCGAACCAACCAGACATCGTGGTTCTGGATAAGCGGGAAAATCAAGCCGTGGTGGTGGACATTGCAATACCGAGCGATGGCAATGTCAGGAAAAAGGAACACGAGAAACTAGAGAAATACCAGGGGCTCAAAGAAGAGCTGGAGAGAGCCTGGAAGGTGAAAGCATCGGTGGTGCCTGTGGTGATCGGAGCACTCGGGGCCGTGACCCCCAAACTAGAGGAGTGGTTGCAGCAGATCCCAGGAAGGACAACAGACATCTCAGTCCAGAAAAGTGCAGTACTGGGAACAGCAAAGATACTGCGCAGAACTCTCAAGCTCCCAGGCCTCTGGTAGAGGACCCGAGCTGATGAGGGTGAGAGAGACCAACCACCGTGGAAGGTGAGAAATGCGTTTTTTGTTTTTTATATATATATATATATATATATATATATATATATATATATATATATATATATATATCAGGAAAAAGGAACACGAGAAATACCAGGGGCTCAAAGAAGAGCTGGAGAGGGCCTGGAAGGTGAAAGCATCAGTGGTGCCTGTGGTGATCGGAGCACTAGGGGCCGTGACCCCCAAACTGGATGAGTGGTTGCAGCAGACATCTCAGTCCAGAAAAGTGCAGTACTGGGAACAGCAAAGATACTGCGCAGAACTCTCAAGCTCCCAGGCCTCTGGTAGAGGACCCAAGCTGATGAGGATGAGAGAGACCAACCACCGTGGAAGGTGAGAAATGCATTGTTTTTTTAAAATATATATATATATATACATGCAAAGGAACATGCAAACTCCACACAGAAAGGCCCGGGCGACCCGAGGATCCTTGCTGTGAGGCCTGAGTGTTGCCACTCAGCCACAGTGCCGCTGATCTTAGAAACCTCAATTCACAATTCACAATTTCATAGATGGGAAAATCAAAGATAGAAATTCTGTGGTAAGCCTGTTATATTTCAATATAATTGTAATTCTGTGGTAAATATTTCAACTATATTTATAAATGTAATAGTTTTAAGTTTTTGTGGCTGTTTACGATTTGATGTGTTCAGGGCAGTGAAGTTCCTTTCTATGTGGTCAGTTTGGATAATGTCTATGAGAAGTACATTCAATGGCAGAATCTTCTGCCCAGAGTGAAGCCTTTATGTGCAGTGCAACACCACACCAGAAGTGATCACGACACTCTGCACTGGGGACAGGCTTTGACTGTTCCAGCAAAGTATTTTAAAACTATTCACATGCACCTCGCTATTCCCTTTTTAAAACACATGCTGTGTATCAGAGGGAGATTGAGATGGTCTTGTCTTTGGGGGTGACCCCTGACAGAATAATTTATGCACACACGCTGACTTTTGACTGTGAGGAGGAGCTCCTCAAGATCTCCAGCTCTCACCCCAAAGCAAAAATTTAAAAAATCTTTTGATCATCTTTATTCATGTAACAACCATTTAAAGCCCATTTTAAAGAATCATTATCTTTCCAGACTGATGCTCTGTATTTCCGTGGATGACTCCAAATCTCTTGTGAAACTAAGCACAATGTTTGGAGCCAAAATCCATGCTGTTTGTGACCTGCTGAAATGAGCTCTAGAACTGCACTGGAGTCAGTTTCCATGTTGGGAGTTTTTGCACAGTGAACGGTACAAGATAGCCTTATCAGATGCGCGACTGGTCTTTGATCAAGCCGTAAATAACACTAAAAGCTTATTGACAACGTTCAATAAATATCCACATGAAATGAATTCGATCTGCATTTAGACTTCACAGTGAGGTGTGAAGAGAAACCATTTTAGGTGTGAAACTTTGTAGTACATGTGTTTGTTCAGCAAAATGGACTCTTGATGGACACACCGCACTATATGACAGAAGTAGTCTTCTCTCCTGTTTACATGTTTGGGATAAGTTTTAGACTTTGTGCTTTTCTGGTGTTTCAGCTTACGCATCACCTGTGATCAGGAAAACACACTATTCATGCCGATCTGCATTTACATGTAAATAATGAGGTATGAGAAACTTTTATTTGTGAAATATTGTAGTACATGCATTTGTCAGGCAAACAGCGCTGTGCTCATTACTGATGCACAGCAGGTGTCTTTCCTCCTGTTTGCAACTTTATGATAACCTTCAGATCTTGAGCATTTCTGGGGCATTTCTGGCGGACGTCAAAGCAAATGCACCACAGCCTTTAACACCTAAAAGAGTTTGTCTTCACACCTCATTGTTTACCTCTAAATCCAGATTGAATTGTGAGGCATGAGTGCTGTGTTTTCCTGACCACAGTTGTTGTATAAACGGGGCCTGAATGCCAACAAGTCCCAGGCCTGAGGACCATTGGAAGTACTGCCATGTACTAGTACAGTGCAGAATGTGTGGGGTTCAGGCACCAGTGCTGCTTCAGAAGAGAGAAGAGACTTCTCTCCTTTGTGTTGTGATCAGCTCTGTGCCTTTTCAGAAAAGTCTGGGAATAGAGATGAAGCTCCTGGAGGTGGTTTTAATGGAAAGACAAACATTACCATTACTTTTCAGCAGGTAAACAAAAACATCTTTTCTAAAGAATGCATTGATTGATTCACATGTTCATTTGAATGTATGTACTAGATGGCAAGGGGAATAAATGAAGCATTGGGTGAATTCTTCTCCGGTGACAATGGAGTGTGTATTATTGCTGAACCAGGCCGCTACTTTGTGGACACAGGGTGCACTCTGGCTGTAAACATATTTGCCAAAAAGGTTGTCAACTATGATCTAACTCAATGCAATGGTATAGCGCTTCATTTCATATGTGGATGATGGTGTCTGATTAACGAAACAGCTTTAGAAAATATACCAAATGCGATTATTTTAATAAAAACATACTTTTTCAGCAAGTGGGATTTTTTTTCACCTTTATTTACCCAGGAAAGTCCCATTGAGATTACTAATCTCTTTTTCAAGGGAGTCCTGCCATGCACACATTACTTTCATACTAGGCAATGTGGGTGAAGTGTCTTGCCTAAGGACACAACAACAGTTTTTTGCCACTGGCGTCCCACTGTGGCACCTGAAATTCCCAGTGGTCGCCCATCCATGTACTAACCAGGCCCGGCCCTGCTTAGCTTCTGAGATCTGACGGGATCAGGCTTTGACAAGCCGGTAAGGCCATGTTCTTGGGTAAAACAATGATGTATTACATCAATGACGGAGTCTATGGCACCATGAGTTTTAAAATATATCACTCTGAGGAGTACAGGTTTTCTCCTTTCCTTCAAAAGGTAACACATTCATACACATTTAATACCATGTCTGTTTTGTATTTTTTATAATTTATCTGAAAGAGCCTACATACCAGTCTATAATCTGGGGTCCCACATGTAACAGTTCAGACATATTGACTCAGGCCTTGTGGATGCCTGAGTTACATGTTGAAGACTGGCTCCTGGTTCATGATGTGGGGGTGTACTTAGTGACTGTGGCAAGTGACTTCAGTGGATTTGAAAAGCCTCACATTTACACTGTGGTGACTGCTCAGACCAGGGATATCCTGGAGAGGGGAATGACTGAAGAAGCAACTTAGATGAGCTGCAAAAGGTATTCAACCAAAATAAACTTTTTATAGGGACGACTGAGGGATTTTACACACAATACACCCTATATACAACAACATACACAACAATACACAATGAAGACCTAAATTTGATCTATTTTTTATCATTGTTGACATCCGGACCAATGCTGTAAATTCAATATTATTTGTGGCCATACCAGCTTGTCAAGCTCTGATCTTGTCAGTCCGTGGCAGGACCGCGGCAGGACCGCGGCAGGACCGCGGCAGGACCGCGGCAGGACCGCGGCAGGACCGCGGCAGGACCGCGGCAGGACTGTACTGCGGACGCGCCACTGAGAATTCCGCCTTGGTAACTTGCCCTGGAGCTCGGCAGACCGGACCCCACAGTGACTTCTACAGAGGGCGATTACCGGTATGTAATGCATTTCTTACCCATCAAACTCTTATAAAAGCTTTCAAGCATAGTTATTAAAATATATACTATATTTTATCTTAATTTAACGTTATGTTACACACTACAAAACCGAGTGTCAGTCAGTGCCTGTCCATATAGCAAACGGCATCTAAACTCAGTTTGATAGGAATATGTACAAAACGGTTACTTTGATAAAAATGAAAGAAACGTCTTTCTACTTTCAATAAATGTGTTTTAGTACAATAATTGCAATGAAAATGCTAGCTTGTGTATAGTTTGTTGATCCGCTGCGTCTCCGCTGGGCGGATTAGTTGCGGTCCCTTCGGTGGAGTATGCCGAGATTCGCCGCGGATCCGCCGCGAATACTTTTTGCTATCTGGGAACTGTCCAAATGAACTACGCATATTCATATGAATGAGTTGAAATTTGACATAACTAAGCATGATTACCGGGTGCAAACAGCATCAAACCCACGGTCTGCAATCTAAAGAAATATGTTGCAAAATTGGGGAGGTTCGCGTTATTGGATCTATACAACTGTAAAGGGAAAAGCATTTATTTCCACGGGGAAGTGTGAATAGACGTCACTGTCGATTTAGGTTGGGAGGAGCTCATTTCGATGGGGCAGCCCATTTCGACAGAACAAGGGGAAGTTTAGTTAAGTAATACATTTTCCAAATATAGACTTTCTGGTTAACTTCTGACTATTGCTCATTTTAATCCTGGTTTGTTTTACTTTGAGGGCACCAATTTAACGCAACCACAACCAAATTTACATATATTATGGACAATAAGGATTGCAGGGTCTCATTTATTTTAATTAATTAATAAGTAATTATACTCAATTATAGAAAAGTAGTCTAAACTATATTGTCCATTCTCGACTCGACCACCAGATGTCGTTGTACTACTGCTCTTTGCCCGCCCTACTGTCTGGCTCCCAGCTTCCCTCCCGTAGACCGTCCATGTTCACTCCATGCCTGACGGACGCACAGGAAGCGCCGTACGCGCATTGGCCACGCCCCGGTCATGAATAATTCAACACCTCCTGTCGAGGCGAGAGCGGAGCAGGCTCGTGTCACCGGAGCTCCTCAGACGTCAGCCTGTTCCATTCTCAACAATAATGCTTACAGGATATTTCGGCTTCGAATGAGGGAATATCATTTTCTGTGATGAATGGAACAAGGGAAGAGTGGGAATTCGTTTATCTACAGCTGGTGGTTTGCACTGAGAAGGGCACACGCTGAGGGCTTGATAATAACCCGACCGTGACCTACCTTTTATCTTCCGCCGTCTGACAATACCCGGCGCTGCTGCAGCTCTGAGGTGCGTCTGTTGGATTTCTTACTTTCTAAAACGATCCGAAACGTGCCGTAGTAAGGCGCGTGTGCTTGTAGGTGCTCTCTGTGGCAGACACGCCTCTAACCTTCTAGAGACGTGAAAAGAGCGTGTAGTGATCATTATCATCTGTATTCAGTGGTGTCATTACAATGCTATTTTCCTTGCTATTTAAATGTGTCAGCTAGCTATCTGTGCAAGCTACAGTCCACTGTTCAATCAGCTGCTGAGGTAAAAACACTGTAGTAAAGGCTGTCAAGTCAAAGATAAGAACATTTATTATTTAGTCTTTAGGCATATAAATTGCATAAAGGTCCATAGGGTCCATTTCCAAGTGAATACTATTTCATTAAAGGCCAACATTGCAGACATTTGATACTGGGGCGTGCATTGTCTTTGCCTTGTGGTTTTACAGTAAACATGCACAGACATCCCATGCTGACTTCTGTAACGGCTTCTTGGCTCTATCGTCCTCTCCTCATTGAACGCTGTGTGGAAGAGTGATTGCACTTTCCCGCCCTCCTCTCGCTGTTTTCTTCGCATTTTTCACACTTTTGGCTCATGATTCAAAGTGCCTGTTCTTCTGTGCTCCTCTCCCTGAGCCAGCTGGTGGTTAACAGTTGTTTTGGCAGGAAACAGAAATCCTTTGTGTGGAATTGAGAGGATTATCTCTCCATAAGGAATTTGTGTCATTAATCTACAGGCTACCTTCTTCTTTGGATCGATTAGAAGAGGTATGTGAGATTTGTTTCAGGTGATTTACCAGTTAATTCACTCACTGGATGCCATCTTTGTAATGTTGACACACCTGCAAGATTTTCAATGAGCCCATGACGTGTTTGAACCCTGCCCATCAAAGGTTAGCCTGCCACAAGAAGGCCCTATAGAAGTCCTTTTAAGTGGAAAAGTGTTCTGTCATCAGGTAAATTATTTTTAGGGTAGGTTTGGTAGATTTCTCCTTTTCCTTCTTTGAATTTTACTAGATGTTTGTGGTACAGATGGGTGTAATCCCATGTTAATCTGCCTAGCCCATGCATTCTGGGTTTATTACTACAGCGATTTACAGACCTTCTACTATGTCCATCATTAGTTTAATTAGATCATTCAATGAGTCAGTAGTGCTAATTAAAACAATACCAAATCTATGGGCTCAGTTACTTGCTGCAATCACAGCTGTACTCTGCTGAATAACTTGCCTGACCAGCTAGTCCCTTCTACCTTCTGTTGGAATCCAGCGGGGTCTGGAACTGGACCATAGTGCGTGAAAAACATCCGTCCAAACTTGGGATGGGCCAACCACAGCTGCTAATTTTTTGTATCATGTGTTTGTCAAATGCAGAAGACATCACCTCTCCAAAATTCTTTTATCATTCAGAGCAAAATATAATTAATTTTACCTGAGACAAATAACAGTGTAGTATTTTGAGAGTTGATTCTGCAAACCGCCGTTTTTACTGGGACGGTTCATGCATTTCTCTGGTTATTCTGCTTGTCATTAATGCCCTCTGGAATTGGGGAGACAAGGTACAGTTCCAGACTCACTCGTCTTTGTAAAGTTTTGTCCAAGTGTGTGGTTTTGGCTGGGCAGGTAACACGCACACATTAATAACTTTGACACACTTTGTAATTTTCCAGGTGTAGACTGTTATTGCTTTTCAAAAAAAAAAAAAAAAAGCTCCACAGTATGGCATTTATTTGTCCCAACACATATTGAAACAAATGCATTTTTCTCTATGGACACAAGCATTATTACTTTTATTTTTGTTTTTTGCATTAAACCCACATGCTGTACAAGATAGTTTGTGTTTTTAGTTTGTTTAATGCAATACTGACAATCAGATAACAAACCCTCCATCCCTAACCTGGTCATCCTTCTATTTTTGAAAGATGTGCATGACGAACATACATTTTTATCTTTAATTTACTGCCCAGAAGTCTAGAAGTTAAATTCTAACTTTTAATAATGCACTACATAGACTGTTCTTGCCATGTTTTCTTTGAACTAACCTGAATAAGCAGATTGCTTGCTTGCGGTGTGATGTTGGTATTACAGCGGGTAATGCACATATTATTGAAGCTTTATGTCTATTTGCAAAGCCCTCTTCAGCAGTTTACCATCCTAAGCAGTGGAATGCCTCCCCTGTCACTGTGCTCTGCCAGGGATATAAGCTTGGAGGCACAACCTGATATATAATTCTGCCTGTTTACATTAAGGAAGCAGCATTTATCAGCAGAGGTGCCATGGTCAGTTCTTTGCTGGAGGTATTTTCATGGTATTATGGAATCTTGGGATAATATGGCCTCATGAGTGTTGGCTATAGTGACCCTTCTGTGAGCATATGTGAGACTAAGCCAGCCTGTGTAAAACTGAACAGATGATGATAGAGAAACATTAAATGTTGGTGTAAATAATCTGCATTATTAAAACATGTCATTTATTTTTTCCATATCAGTGATTGTCAGATAAATCAAATGGACGCAAAGGACATTTTTAATCCCAAACGTATGTACTAAATCCGTGTAGAGTAAAAACTGAAGTTTACAGTAGGTTAGCACAGTGTCTAGGGTAAAAGGTGACTTAATCATTATCCCTTTGTTTGTTACTCCAGAGGAAGTTTCTTTGGTGGCACTAGTTTCCTAAATGTGGACTGGCTGTGTGTCCTGAGCGATTGCAGGAAGTTGGGATTAGCTTCTCTGGGGAAGAGAGATAAGAGTCTGACTGTGGTTGAGCTAAAGACAAAGTTTCTGCACACCAGTTTTGCTAATAACAAAGCTCCAGTTCAGAAGTCTGCAAACAGTTCTGTATGCAGACAGCTTACATCTGCACGTCTGAGATACTGGTGAGTTTCTCTGTTTATTGCTACCACCAAGTTTCTGTGCAGGGAACAAAAGAGGAACATTTGATGGAACACTTCCGTTAACACTTCAAGTGTTAACGGAAAAGGAACAAACCAGGGTGGCTAGTGTATCCCATCATGCTTTGAAACATGAATGCTCAGGCCTACCAGGAAGTATCACCAGTATCCTCTAATAAACAGTGTAAACTGCAGATATGGGAGCTGCTTATTTGAATGTATTTACATGTTTTTCATATTGATATATTTTTTCCTGTCTTTTCAGCTTTGAAACAGGAATGAAATAATCACTGTGAAGAAAAATAGTCTAAAATATGCATTTGTTGAAAAAGGTGTTTAAAATACAAAACTAATTCTTCAGCGCCTCAAAACCCCAGTGATGGGGTTATATATCGGATTAGTGAACATGGATTACAAACACAGTCTAGTGTCTAGTTACTTTACACTACTCATATAGCGGGTGAAACCTGGAGCACTAATAACGACTGTATACTATTGTTGTCATAGCCACATAACTTTACCACAGAAAGAGCTGCATTCTTCAAAAGAAGCAAATGCATTTGCCTTTTACTGGTGCTATACTGATGGACCAACTTTGCAGTTAAAAAAAATAACTTGGCTGAGCTTTGGTGTTAAATATCTGGATATCATGTATGAATATCAAACCTTCCTGTTGAGTAGTTTCTCCAGAATAAGCTTGTAAAAACATACATATTCTGCTTGCACAATCAAGCATACTCTCCTGAAACTTCTCAAGTATTAATCAGAAAACAGCAGACAGAGAGCTGTGTGACTTGTGAGAATGTCGAGACAGTAAACATGACTAATAGTTCACAGGCTCACCGTGAATCAGCTCACATATGTCATCGAGACAAGATTCAGTTACCATCTCCAAAACAAAAATGTTTTGAAGGTATTTACTCTTCAGGAGTGCAGTTAAAACTCATCTCCATTCTAGCTTGCTCATGGATAACTAATAAATCTTGTATTCTGGTCAAAAACGTCTAAATGTAACTTTGTGCTGTCTTCAGTGGTCTCTTCCAGTAGTTGGTGACATCACACATGACTGCCCTGATTACAGCCTGGTGTGTTTGATTCCAAACATTTAGCCTCAGGAGTGGAGGTTAAAGTATGGATACCTGTGAGAGCAATCACAGTGTTCCTAATACCCCCAGACAGACCCTCCCCCCTCACCCTTTCTTTAGTCCTTCAGGTACTGCCCTCTTTAGCAGCTCTCTCTGAAATGTGGGTGTGGGTGTGAGTCCCACTTTAAAATATTGCCTGAATATAGTGATCAAAATGCAAAAAAAAAACAACAACAAATAGCTGCCTTATGCCTGTGAAAATGTCGTCCTGTTGTATATTATATAATGAAGAGTTTGTCGGGTCAGATGGAGCGTAACAGAGAACAGATGGTGTGTGTGTGTGTGTGTGTGTACATCCATAGACACACATGAATGAACGACTCCCCATGTCAGTGCTGCTGAGTCACATTTACTGGCTGCATGGCTCAGCTGACTCAGACTTTTAGTTTGCCGCAAATTTTCATACTTCCTGTTTTCTTCATTCTTTTGAATCAGGAGTGCATGTAGTGTAATTCCAGATGATTTGAGGAGTCTCTTTTTATTGTTTTGCCTTGTTAATGTTGCATTGTTAATGTTTTGTCTCAACAGTTCTGTTGTGAGTCTGAGCTTTCTCTTATTAGATGCAACTAAGGTTGGAAATCAGATACTAATCGATACACAAAGTCTTAAACTAGCTTTAAGCAAGTATCAATATAGGAAAAACAACATAACTGGGTAGAATTTGACCTTTCCTGAACAATTTGATCACAACTAGCATCAGACTACATGATATAATAAACATTGCTATTATTTTGTGTTGCAAATTACAATATTGTCTTAAAAAGAACTTTTAAAATGATAACTTGAGTATCAAAATTGGTATTGAGTCTAATCTTTAGTATCGAAATCCTGTTTGAACGATTTGAATCATGCAACACAATCAAAAATACCTACAGCTGTAAAGTACTAGCTCTGAATGAATGAAGCCAATTGTAATTCTAAGAGCAGAATGCAGTGTGCAAAGGCATTGGTCTTATCTTGCAATTCCAAAGAGCCATTATTTTATACCTGTTTCTCATTCCCAGACACAAAGCGCTCAGTCCAGTGTCTGATTTACATTGAAGACGTGTGTTCTGGTCCAGAAGACATTGGCTGTTCACTCGAGTGTGTGCAGATGAACACGGCACAGACTCGATTTTTACACTCAGTCCTGTCATTTGCGCTCACTTGTCATGGAGGATTAGCACAGTGACACACATAGGACACACACACGTAGTACACACATGTCAACAAATGCAATCTCTTTGTGACGCTTTCTCAGACGAGGATTAGATTTGTTCTTTCCTAAATCTAAATAAACCTTGATTGGGCAAGGGTTTAAAAAATGACAATTTGATGGCGTAATCGTGCTAGTAATTTCATCAAGCTTTGGTTTCTGGGGAGTTATGATTATCTCCAGTTATTCAGAAATGACTCAAACAATACAATACAACCCAAAGACGTGTGACCTTTTGAGTTCGGATTTCTATTTCACTTCTTATTTCATTTCTTATATTAAAGTCAGAGTATGTAACTTTCTTGCCAAAATGTACTAAAATAAAAGTATGTTTTTTCATTATGGATATTTTTGTTGCACTGAAAAACATAGAAGCACGCATTCTTACTGTAACAGACTTTTATTTGGCCTGTTGGAGGGCCTCTTCCTATGAATCTACTAATTTACAAATAAAATCAAATTTATCTCACCCCGATTAACACTGATTAGTGCTTGGCTCATTGATTCTGCAGAAATGTGCCATGTTCTTCAGCCCCCTGTGATATTTGATTTCTGATGGGGATAATCTGTTCTTATCCCTGATTGGTTTATCTACATATCCATATTTAACTTTCCATTTCCATGGAATCATACAGTTGACTTTCCACCTTCAGAAAGTTACATACTATTGCTTTAAATGTGTATTACTAGCTTTTAATTAATTAATTAATCATTGCATTTATATAGCGCCTTTCAAGATACCGAAAGCACTTTACCGTTTATTATTCATTTACTCGACACTCGGTGGTGGTAAGCAACTATTGTAGCCACAGCTGGCCTGGGGCAGACTGACGGAAGCGAGGCTGCCAGTCTGCGCCATCGGCCCCTCAACAGTTTTTTTTGTGACTGGAATTCCCAGTGGTCTCTCATCCAAGTGCTATCCAGCTTTGCTTAGCTTCTGAGATCTGACGAGATCAGGCTTCGACAAGCCGGTATGGCCAATGTTTTACAGACAGACATCTAAATATACACAACTGATCAAAGTTGTATTACATTTTTTAACCAAAAGAAGGCACAAAAAATATACAGTACACTTTGGCACAAAGTAATTCATCAGTATTACTATTTATCATTTAATGTTTTTGTAGCAATAAATCACACTAGAAAATGACTTATCATGACAGAACTAAGCACCTAATGAGCAAAAATGAGAAGTGAAATATTATTTTACACACATTATTATAATAATGAGTAATAAGTACCTAATGAACGTTATTCATGGTGACATTTTTACACAGTCTGAGCATCATCATCAGTTTATGTTTTAGAACATTTAAGAAATCTAAACAATCAAATCTTACTGTACCAAATTTATACTGGCTTGACTGATAATTTCTAGTTCAACCGAGAGCGTTAGAAACGGTATAGAACCATCTACAGCTGAAAAGGGCTAGCCATGTAAGAAAAGGCTACAATAAAACCAGGCCACTGTGGCACAATGAATGACTTGTGCCATGACCATGACTAGTTTGCCCTTAAAAACTACATAACACTATCTTTTATTGATACTTTACAGCTCATGTCATCAACATTCCCTGGGGGTGTGATGCTAACTGTAGGCTCTGCTCTGTTTGGTGCTTTATTAGACTTAAATCTGTACTTTATTTTAGCACAATTTGAGCATAATGAACTGACGTATCTGCAGCTACACAGGTGAGCTCATTTGTGCTGTTAAACAAGTCTCTCACACATAAAATCAGTCACAAAGTAGCTAGCATTAACCAACAGTCACACTTAACATTTGTGTTGCCTTCCCAGCGTGCAAAGTATCAATAATGCTTTGTTCCAATTATTCAAAGGGGGTGTCTGTTGCACGTGATTCAGACTTGTTTGCTGTCACTGGCTTGTAAATGGATATGGCATTTGTGAGCAATAACTGTTGGTCAGCAGAGGGGGACAGAGGCTCCAAAGTGCTTCCAAAATGTTCAACTCCAGTCTCTTTATGACACAGACACTATATTCTGTACAGTTTGGGTGTGCTGCTTCATAGACGGACAGTGATTTTCTGCTCTGATGCTCACGAATAATTGAGTTGATTAGACGGAGACCGAGGTGAGGGGAGGATTATGGCAAGTCCTGATAGAGGGTTTCATAAATACACAGTAAAGAGAAGGAAAGTTAAGGATGTCATGGCTTTGGTTTTATATTCCAGTTTGGTTAAAATGACTCTTCAATTGTGATCTTTTTTTTCCACAGCATGGTATTAAGGGAAATATTTTCAAATGTGTAATAGTAATATTAATCATAGTCTTAACCATTTATTCTAGACTCACACAGGATTTGTGGATTTATCTTGTGAAGAAATTGCAGTATATTGAGTCATTCAAAACCTTTATATTTATGAGTTATTGGTTCACATTTAAAGGGCTGTTGTCAGCAGAAATCCTGATGAGTTAGTTTTTCTTAACATTAACTACTGCCATTTTTTTCTTTGTGGTGTGAAATGAATCCATCTGAACTGACATCTGTTGTCCTGCAGTTAAAGAAGAGATGGTTTAAAATCTAAAGCCAGTGCGTGTTGGCATATGCATGTGTTGACATTAGCATGTGCAAATGAGGAGGAAGGAAGTGACTGTCTGCACCATTTAATCTGCCATCTGTCCAGTGCCTGGACTGTTGTATTGTAAACACACACATACACACTTTCACATTAAATTAAGATTGAGTCCACCTCAGAGTGTCAGAAAGGGGCGGGACAGACATTTGACATTTTAATGAATGTTGAGTTTTGTAATATCGTCAGCACCTGATCCTTTGTGTATGGGCGATAAGCCATCAAGCATATTCAGATTAGGGCCATATTTTTCTTGAAGCCAAATGTTCAGAATGTCAACAACTGTGATTTAGTCTACTTATAGCTTAAAGTTGATGCTTGTTGCCTCAGTGGTCTCTCAAAAAGCAATTCAAAGGGTGTTCTTTGGACAGCTTGTGTTGGTGATATAGGTGATGAGCTATTTTTTCCTCTGTGCAAGTAGATTTTATGTATTTAAAGTTTGAATACAGTTCTTAACCATTTTACTTAAACTAAAAGCACACCCATTACATTTTTAGGCACTATGCAGACCATAGGGAACAATACTGATGGGCTTTTAAAGTGTTATTTCACTACACTACATAAAAGGAAAATGAAATACTTTGTAGCTGGATTGTTAGGAAAATGCATGGGTGTTTTTGGAAAAAATGTCTTCCCATTTGGAGCTTGTAGCAGTAGTATATTTATCTAACATGTGACACACTGGACCCCTCTGGGAGAATCACACAGCTGCAGGTTACCTTACTTTCTAATATCTATGCTCATTAATGGATTGCTAAGCAACAGCAGCCGGTTGCCTAGCAATGGCATCAGTACGTGTTGGGTGTGCTCAAAAGTCATGCTGTAGTCGCAGGCAAAGGAGAGGGGGATGGTGTTCTATGTGTGAGAGGGAGCCATAATTCCACACCGCCGCCACTGGGACAAATGAGATATTCTGTCGAGTCAGCTCATAAACATGCATGTGGTGTGGCCCCGAAACAACCACAGCCATCAAACACGCTTTATGCTCAGCTCTGGTCTGGATAAGGGACAGACTGGGCTGGGAATGGACATGTCTTGGGTTGATGGTCAAAAGATCCTATTGCCTTATTTCTGCTGGAAGTACAATCAGATATTCTGTCTGTGTGCAAGGAATCTGGAAAAGACGGGACTAAGTGAACAATTCAGCATGTGGTGTTAGGAGAAAAAGTCTACCCACCAAATATAAAGTGGTATTGAATTGTTAATGGTATTATAGAATATAGATTTATTTTATAGATCAACAACTAGTAATCTTCATACACCATTGCATCTGAAGTCTTGTTTAAGCCTAGTTGCATACATTTTACATTTCACTCCAAATAATCTGAGCCCCCCCTGAAATGGTCTCTGAGAGCTACTGCTGTAAGTATCAACCACAAATCACAATGCCAGCTATAATGTGGGTTGGGCTGCAAATAACTATTACTGCTTTAACTAGGAATCTGAATATAATCACATTTTATCTTTTTGTCACATTGTCTGGCATCCAACCGAACAAAAACTGCTCCACAATGCATATTTTCCAGAATGGTTTTGCCTTTCACCCCCTCTTCACCCTTTTAATAACAGGGTCCCATGTTCCACTTGTAGCTTCTTTATGAAACTAAGCAGTGACTTTGGCCTGGAGCGGCTGAAGACAACTGTGAACGCTTAGACAAACAAGACAGGGATTAGTTCTTCTGCTCTCATAAAACGCCAACAGCACTTCACAGAAAATAACCCACTGTGTATTCATTGTTGCCTTTTTGTATGGCGCTGTGAAAAGTGCACACTAAAATGATCGTGAACAGTCAGTCCTCTGTTCTCCAAAACAAGGAATCTGACATTGCACAAGGTTATGATCAGTAATAGTAAGCACATAACTATTTGACCTTTTTCATTGTAATCATGGACCATCAATGCTATGCTCAAGTTTAAGGCCCATTTACCAGCTTCACCAAAATGAGCATCAAATCAGATTACACTGGATTGTCTTGTTTTTATTCACCAGTTCACCAGTCATCTTCTTCATCAGATTATGTGACTCCTGTTTGGGTGTTGCTTAGGTTGAAGAAAGGTGACTACAATAGTTTTTTGCTTTTCGCACAAGTTGTTTGATTTGGTTTGTCTTCATTGCTTCATGATGCAGACTTGCAAGCTTCTAATCCACTGGTTAAGAACCGAATTTAAACAAGGCCCCTGTCCATGAAACAATGACTTCCTTGTACATAGCCAATCAGAAAGGCTCAGCATAGCCATGGGAACGTCATTTTGGAAGGGGATGCTCAGATGTGATGTTTCGTCTTTCCCCCAGAGAGAATGCAGATGTTGCATGGGTTTATGCTATGTTAATAACCCATAGTATGTTTTCTGTATGCTAATCCACCCACCTGGGGACATGCAGAACAAGACCGCATGCCCTCCAAACTGGACTGTAAACATATGGACCAAACTGTGATGAAAAAAGAAAGCCAAGGAAGAAACTTGAGGATACCACCACAGATTCATCCTCCCCAAAGCCAACGTATACCTGCAACATCTGCAACTGCATCTGCCTCTCTCAAGTAAGGCTTCACAGCCACATGTGAAGTGCAACATTCTAACCCCCAGAAACTAAGAATCAATGGTCTTTGGAGACTGCCAATGACGATAAATAACATATAGTATTGGCATTTGACACCCACAACTTCTCGTCTAATGCGTTCTCGTCTCATCCTCCACATGTGAAGACTGTTCCTGCACATTTGGTCATGAGGGCAAAAGTAAAAGTAAAAATCAATGTTTAATACACAGCATAGTATTATTGCAGCACCGTATAGCCAATAGGTCTTTTTATCCTACCTGCAAAATGCATAGTTTTGCATATGTTCCTGTTGCATATGTTCCTGTTTGTGATCACATATGTAAAGTGAGCCTAATACATCCACACCATGAGCACAACCAGCACCATGAGCACAACCAGCACCATCAGATCCACAACAACACAACAAGCACAGCCTGACTGTTGTACACACGTCTGTGACAGCCCATCTTGCTTTCGTAACTTCTGCGAGCGACACTCAGTGCTTTGCTGTCCAATGCAGATTAAGCAAATTCCTCCTCTATGAGACAGGGACTCATGGATTTGTCCTGCTGTTTTTTTTCCCATGTAAACTCCATTCAGTCTTGCTGCACTAGTTCCACATCCAGTCAGCTCCAGTCCAAATAGCATTTTCTTTGTTCTGTCCTGGCTGCAGACCCCACAGGACTCTGGTGTGGAGTTTAGTACAGCAGAAGTACTGATACAATTGATTTTATAAATGATATTAAACAACTTTTAAAACCATAATGCCAGATAATTGTTTTTTTGTTTTTTTTTGCTTCACAGAAGTGTCCAGCCATGTTCCGAAACAGTCTGAAGATGCTCCTTGGAGGCAGAGGTCGCAAGAACACATCCAGTGGTGAGTTAGTACAGTGCGAGCGGAGTGCATTGGTTTAGTATTTATGTTGGCCTTAAGTTTATTCTTTATTAAAACTACACATTTTAAATCTGAGACAAATAGAATTATTGAATTGGCTTTAATATGTCAAATTTGTATTGGTTGTCATGTCAATCTCACATGTAAAATATCTGCTTATTCAATCTTTTTTTTTGTTCTTTGTCATAATAATTCTCAGGTGGCAGTAGCATTGAGTCTGATGGATCAGACATCAGAATAATGGAAGGGTTCTCTCGGTCACTGCCATCTTCTCCGCTCCTGAATCTTCGGCTGGCCAAGAGACCAGGTAGAAGGAGCAATCTAAGTAACACAATATACAAACAAATCAAATGGAAAACTGTAAGACTAGAGATAAAGTAATAAGGCTTCATAATGTTGTTTTGAAAGTATCGGATGAACAAATCATTTTGACCATATAATTTGTCCAGATTTCTTAGAACCAAATTAGATACTATATTTTCTATTTTTGTAAACATTTTTTGTATATTGTAGAACTTATTAGAGTTTAGCTTTAAACTTTTTTGTTTTGTTTTTGACTTATGTTTTCTGGCTATGATTTCGTCCTGTATTCTGAAGAGGTTTAGAGCAGCTCACCCCACACCACTCATTAGATCATTTGTGTAGAGCTTAGACAGAGAGAGATGTAACCAAATGTAATCTAAGCCTACGGTAACTCAACAGCTCCTCCTCTTCCTCCTCCCCAGGGCTGAGCTGACACACTTCTCCTAAACATTAACATGTGCAGGCTCTCCTTGGGTCTCCCCTGTAGATTCCTCTGTCAAAACATATGCTGTAATGTTCACCATAGGCTATTCAATTCATCTATATTATATTATTGCTCTAATACTTATACATAACTAAAGGAACTGGATTTTTTTTAATTCTGCCTTCATCATCACTGCTGTTAAGAATGAACAAAGATTTAAGATTTGTCACAGTCATTTTGTAACATCTGGTAATAACATTGGGTGTTTAGACTAACCAACTTGGGCCTGCAACTTCTGCTTTGCAAATTATCTTCTTCTAACATTATTTTATGAAGCAATTAAAGCTCTTCTAAATAACTTTTTTTTCACACTGCGTCAGTTTGTGCTGACTCTGAAACTAAGTGATGAAGCACAAACCCTCTAACCCAAAGTTTCCCGGTTTTGTCTGCTCTGACCAGTGCATACCGAAACCAGTGCATTATGGTTAAAATTGAGTGGTTTCTAGGTAGGTTTTGGCAATAAGTATTACCACTAGCAGTATTCTTTCAGGATTCTTGCTCTGCTGACCTCCTTCAGTACTCAGTTTCTAGGTAAACTTTTCCTCGAATGCCTCATGTAGCAGATTACACAGCGTAGCTCCTCCTGTGGCCATCCCTCTTTCTGCATGTGTGCGTGTGCAGTGCTGTGGGGTTGGAGGAGGGGACTTTTGATTTGCGGTGCAGTCAGACGAGGGAGGTCGCCTTTCAGCCCAGATATGGAGGTCCTGTGGTTGAGACAAAAACTTTCTGAATCCTCTGGACCCTTTCTACTCGTTCTTTTGATTCAAATGCACATGATCTTTGGAGAAAAACAATACTTTTAAAACATGCACGTTTGTCTTTTTTCTTCTGCGTGTTTTAAACTTTGTGTGAAGAAGGATTGAGGCTAACAAGAGCTGCATCATCCGTATGCTGTGAGTTGTGGTCAGTTTTCATGGTTTTGCCTGCGAGTCCTAAACTTTTTCCAACACAGAAGTAACTAGTTTTTGTAAAATTGTTTTTGCTGGAGTCGCACTGTACTTCTTATCTTCTTATCTCATGTTTTTGTTTTTGTTTTTTTTGAGGATTTTCCTTGCCTTATCACATTCTTGACTCCCTAATCTACTCCCCTGATCCTTTGTACCTTTGTACCTTTCAAAAAAGGAGGAGCTTTCGACCCAAGGAAGAAAACTGGAAAACATTGGTTGGACTTATGTTTGGAGGACAAAATACCTGAATTTATCAAAAACGCTGTATACAATGAGTTCTCTTTAACTCCGCCTACTCTCCAAAAGCAATTTTTCATATATTGGCTGCTAGCTAGCCAAAATGGACTGCACAACAACTATTTTAAAAGCTTGTGCCCGCTCTAGAATTAAACTGTGCCGCCCTGACTGTTCCATGCGTCGTCAGCGGCGGCGGGAGGATGACTGCGGATGCTGCGGGGATGTGATGGCGGCGCACGTATTCGGCCATGTTTGTTCACTTCTGCAGTGCCTCCTGTTCTACGTGTGCTGTTGTCTGTCACATGACGAGAGCCCAGACCTGCGGCGCGACTGGCTTGAATGCAATAGCAATATAACCACAAGAGGACGACAAGGAAGGACAGAGCAGGAAGGTGGGCTTGATAATGAATAATTAGTTATTACAGGTATGGAAACATGTCACATCCCAGGAAGTCATTTTTGCAATGTGAAGTGGGGCAACTTAAGCTTGTTAAAGTAGCTTTAAATTGTGAAGACCTGTAATACTAACTCCAGTCATAAGGTGGCACTAAAGGCATTCTCGCACACAAATCCTGTAAATATATTGGTTGAGGTCCATGCTTACTAAGAGTTTCTCAGTTTCCTGCACAAACCATGTCATTTTGAAAGCATAAAAAAATCTCAAACTCTTTTGTGTACTGAATAGATTCGGTGTCACTTATTATGCTTGACTCCATTGACTTGAACTGTACTGGCCAGGCTGTGAGTCCTTTTTGGTTTATAGTCTGACTTATGCAGTCATTATGGCAACAAATCAATTTGAAAAAGTAATTTGTATTGCCAGATGTATATAGAAAAGTCAGTTTATAGCTTATGTATTGATCTATCATTGTAATAAGATATGTCCTTCCAAATGACTTGTGAAACCCAAGAGGATGTCTTTGGTCGAATGAGTCTTTGAAAGCTCAAAGACAATTTTGCTGACTTAAAAGGTAAACTATATATGGAGAATAATATATACCAATCTACACAATGTACAAAGGTAGTACTTTGTATTTTTCTATAGAGGTAGATTCCACTCAAATAGATTGTTGACACCTTGCCAAGAGATCAAACATAATATATTTGATAGCACGCTACAGAAAAAATCTAAATTTTGAAAACCACGAGGCTGAAAAATGAAAGCTCAGGAACACCACTGTACCACAATTTTACAAAAAATAGAAGCAGTTAAAATTCCCCAAATGGACTTGTCTGCTGTCTGTCTCTGATCCTTTCCACTTGATTTTTGTCTGACTAAAAACGTCCAGTGCACCCTGTCATTGGCTGACCACAGGGCTGCATGTTTGGGCCTTTCTTTTTGTTCCCCTGGTTTTGCTCTGGGATACTCCGGCTCCTGCTCTCCCCCAGTCCAGCAGTCAGCAGTTCATAGCCATAATTACAGAGACAGAGAATACAAGCTTTCATGCTGTGGCTGTGGCTTTTGTGTGTGCATCTGAGCGAGCCTGCATGTGTCTATACTTGGCATATTTAGGTCATGATAGTGAATATATTAATGTGCAGATCAATCAGTGTGCTGCTCCATTGGGCGTTAGTTACCGAGTGTTGCGTGTAATGTGTATGCAAGTTCTTCCTACACTTTGTTCTACTTGCATATTGGATTGGACTGAGCCACAGACGTAGCTTTACTCTCCCATAATAGAAAGGTAGGGCTTGAGTTACCATGGCAACAGAGTACATTGGGTGGGGTGTCAAGCTCATGAAGATGGAGGTAGAAATAGTTCAAAGTTTTTTGTTCAAGGCGTCTTCTCATCCTGACACATTTTAGCTCCAGGATAGCAGTCTTTCACAGCTCTTTTGTTGAGCGTCAATTAAAATCTAATATTTCTTTTCTTGTAAGTTATTTTATTCAGTTTCAGGTCTGAACTGCAATGTTAAGATATTAGCTTTACAATCCACAATATCCTCTAGCTTGTCTAAATACATTAAAAGCTTGAAATGTATATGACATAGTATAGAACTTTTTATTACTACAGTGAAAAGGATACAGTATTTTTCATTTTGGTTGTGTTTATTGCACTGAAAAAGTGTCCTTACTGTGAGGAGCCTTGCATTTCCACAAACCTGGCTTTTATATGGTCTCGAAGATGACCTTCTTCTGCTTGTTTCCATGGAAATGTTGTTCCTTTGGCTATAATCTTAAAACTTCTCTATCTTGATGAAGAATGTTCCGAAGTACATACTGTACCTTTAACATAATCAGAGGAGTTTTTAGAACTACTTTGATCTTTTATTTTTCAACTTCCCTTCTCAAATTTCACCAAGTAGTAATTAGAAAAGCCTGTCATATGCGCTTTAGCCCAAACTTGTAAAAAGGAGTACCTGGTATATTACCGAACAGCTGCTTATTTACCCAGCCTTTAAACCTTACTACAAAAATATGGATCTGGTTTGATTTTCCAGGTGAGGAGGAGGAGTTGGGACCTCCACCCTCAGTCGATGAAGCTGCTGATGCGTTAATGACCCGACTGGGATTCTTATTGGGGGACAAGATCGTTGCTCGAGACTCCACCACCACCTCCCACCCCCAGGAGGAAGGACCGGTACAGCAATACGCATACAGATCACAAGTACACCAACTGTTTGTTAGAATTTTATAAAGGTGGCTACATTACTACCGGTAATTAATTTTTCAATTAATCAACTAGTCATACGATTATTTCTCAGATAATTAATAGATAATATTAATAGATAATATTTCCAAATGAATTGTAATATTAACAGAAATCAGAAATTGTTTATCCTTATTGAATATTTATTTATTAGTTGCTCTGTCTTTGTTATACAAGTTTTTTTCGCATGTGTTTTAGAGTTTGTAGTTCAGAAAACAGTTACAATTGTCCAAATATGACTACAATTATTTTTATAGTCAACTACTCCCTGCAGCCCTGTATATTATTACTTGAATCTTAATTTTATGACACCAAATGACATTAGTTATTTGTTCATGTCTCCTTGTAATTAAAGCAGCAGAATGAGCCATGCTGCTGCTCCTTGTCCCTCATTGTAATTCTGTATTGATTTATCACTTGCGCTGTCTGCTGTCTTCTCCCCAGAGGATCTCTCCGTCCTCCAGCCTGGCCAGTGGCAGCACCTCCCCCTGCTCCACACTGCAGCCCCCTGCTGGAGGAGAGAGTAACAACAACAACAAGCATGCCTCGTCCAACTATGCTTCCATCACCTCTCCCTCCTCCACACTGGACAGCAGGGACAGTGGCATCATAGGTAATGTACTAAACCCTAACTACAACTTCAATTTAAATCTGATGTGAAGTAATATATATTGTAGTATGGTAGTCAGTCATATTATAAATTTCAAATAGATATAGTTTTTGCTTATAGAAGTTGGGAAAATGCAGTTAAGGGTTATCAAATGTGCGCCTCTGTCTTTGTAAAAAATTCTACTTTATTTTAAACCAAAAAACAAGATGATCAGAAAATGAAACTGAAAACTTCTCTGCTGTAGCCACATTGACCAGCTACTCCGCTGAGTCAGCCGTCGAGAGAGACGACAATGGCAAGTACCACGGCAACGGTTACCACGGCAGCAGTCTCAACTTCTGGCAACAGGGCAGTGAACGACACGTGGTGGCCTCTACGTCATCATCCAGCATGGTGGCACCGAGGGGCGGAACCAACGGCTTCCTGTACAGAAACGAAGACAGCATGTCCGCATCCACCTACAGCCTCAACAAGCTCCACCCAGACCGTTCCTCAGGCTCCACCCACTCCATCCCGCTCTACCTCATGCCCCGCCCCAACTCTGTGGCTGGTAAGATGTGGTAATATGTGTATGTTTTTTTTTTGGATCTGCTATGATACCGATATAACAGGCTTTGGGCCCTAGTGTCTGTTCCATTATGTGTTTTCTGTTAGGAGAAAAACACACAACTCACTGTCACATTATATGGGCAGGGCCTGAGTTTATGCCATTACCCTGGATTTATTGCTGTGAGCTGTGGATAAGTCTTAGTCAGCAAATCAGTCCTGACTGATGAAAGTTCTGACTCTCCATATTTGTAGTTTAGCATTAGTCAAATGAAACAAGTGGGGCAGAAAAGGAGCAAGTCTGTCCTCTCTCCTTCAGCCTAGTAACTACAACAAAGTGACAGAGCCTAAAGCTTCATTTGCAAATTTGTAAAAAGAAAATGTAACTGACACTTCAGATATAATTTTGCTTCTACTCCTAGTGTCTGTTGTCACTAGACTCCAGACCCCTTTTCTAAGATAGGAAGTAGCAATTAGTGGCAATATCTGTGCACCACCCCTTGCAACTGAGAGAAAATTCTGCTGCAATGCTTTTGCATTATCTCACAATATCCCAAATTTAATATTGCTCCCAAAGCAAATTAGCAATATGATATGGCCCAGCCCTACTTGTAACTACTGAAATTTTGAACTAAACCCTGTATCCTTAATTGTGCAAATGCTAAATGATCAGCACAAATTATTTCTAGTTTATATAGTACTGCAAGTTAGTTTTAATAGACTGGAAAGGCTATACCCTCTTCTTTTGAGGAGCGATAAAGGTTAGATAATGTCATAACAGCTGTTTTCAGTTCAAGAGTTTGTTGTTTTCCTTGCTGCCAGTGAACTCCAACAAACTTCAGAACTCCATATTGCAACTGCAGCTACATACTGTTTTAATAATTGCACTAGGATAGAGAGGCCTGCATCTGTGATTATAATGGAGTTAAATATTAAAATAATATATTATTATAAGAAAATGTGCCCAAATGTACCAAATGTAGTTTCTCTTTTAGAAGCTGTAATTGCTGTATTGATACTTTGGAGCAACATCACGCTGGGGATGTTCTACATGTATCTCTAATGGTGGAATGTTTAGGAATTAATATGGTGACACAAAGCACACGTTAACAAACACTGTTTTAAGACGGTCTGAAAACACAAAATTGATTTAAACAGCAAATTTTCAACAGCCTGTGATCAATACGAGCGTTCATGGTGCTATTTAGGAGTTTGATTTTCAACAAAAATGGTGAGAGTGACTAACTGAAAAAATGTTGGCTAATGCTAGCTAAGTTGTGACTTGTTTAACAACACAAATGAGCTCACCTGTTGTTGTTCCAGCTCAATCAGCTTTATGGTCAGATTGTGTTAAAATAAAGTACAGATTACAGTCTAATAAAGCCTCAGACAGAGCAGAGCCTACAGTTAGCATCACACCCCCAGGGAATGTTGATAAATCAGCTGCAAAGTATCAGTCTATCTCATCTATCACTAATAAGGTAGAAAATTGAGGACCCTAGAATCTATTTTATTTCCCAAACTAACTTAACAGGGATATTTTAGATCCATTATTTTTGACACATTTTCATCCATCATTAAATATTAAATGATTTAAATGTACCAACATTACAGCACATTTTCCAAAGTTTGCCCTGGACCTAATCTGGTCGTCCCTTCCCTCTTTTGTTGTCGCTTATAAAAAGTAAAAACCATGAGCCCTCTGAGGAAGGAAGTGACATGTATGACGTTGCTCACAATTCACACACAGACACACACAGGATACAGGGCTGTTCTGACTCTCACAGCAAGAATGGATCAGGAGTTTGGATGTGTACATTGGTGAGTTTTTGGAAAATATACCACTTTATTTACATTTTTAAGGGGCCAATATTGTATTAGAATATTTTTATGATAGAAGTTATGGATACAATACTGATTTATTACTTGCTCAGCGTGGTGGTATGGCAGCTTTAAACAACTTAACATCTTATGCAATTTGATAGGTAACCACGTTGCCTTTTGTACTAGTTGAAAATATAATTGTTGACGCTTGTGAGAATAGTCAGCATTTTTATTATAATGTATTTAGTTTCTTTGGTAGAGAATGCAACGTGAGCGCGTTCTAAATTCTAGGGTAAGCATCAATTCATTGACAGTCCTACAATTTTATCTTGTATTGTGAAATAATTAACCAACCAACATGCTTTACAATACGGGTAGAACTGTCTTGGTTTAAAGAATAAATAGCATCTACAAAATTGAGATAGTTATAGTATACATATAATTTTATTCAATAATAATATTCAGGAAAAATTATGTCAATCCAAAAATAAATCAGTGTGTTAAATCATGTCTGTTTAGTTTATTATTACTGTATAAATGTAAGTATTTCAAACGGTAATGTGAGATGAAATGTGACATATCACTTTATGTTTTAATTTGCTCTTTTTTTTGCGTTTTGTGTTATAAACTATATACTAAATATTCAAATGTCCATACTTTCATTACAACATTCACAATAGTATGTTTTTTTTAATAATCTGCCCACTTCTTCAATTTACGTCAATTTAAGTATTATTATCACTTCTACTGTCTACTGTCTTTTAAATTAATTAATTAATCAACCAATCATTGCATTTATACAGCGCCTTTCAAAACACCCAACGTGCTTTACAGTTCATTGTTCATTCGCTCCACACTCAGTAGTGGTAAAATACAATCTGCACCATCGGCCCCTTCAACCACCACCAACATTCACGCACACTCCACTCTTCATACCAGGCAATGTAGGTAAAGTGTCTTGCCTAAGGACACAATGACAGTTTTTGCTGGAGCCCCACTGTGGCACTTGGAATCCCCAGTCGTCTCCCATCCAAGTACTAACCAGGCCCGACCTTGTTCTGACGAGATCAGGCTTTGACAAGCTGGTCTGGCCACTTTTACTTGTTGCTGACATTGTGCACTGTAACATAGTTCCTATCAACTCTATGATTTTGTATAGATGTGGTAGGACCTACTATCGTGTGTAGTAAACATTGCTTTCTCCACAATAGATTTAAGCACAATGTGATCACTTGTCTTATGTTCTGACTCAAAACGTGACCTGTGTCACTGTTCTTATTTTCACGGTATACAAATAAAAATAATCCTCTTGTACTCCTGTAAAACTAAAACAAGCCGTTAGTGGTCAGTTGAGAGGACATCTCAGGAAGTGCTTCTTTGAGTTCTGTGACCTTGTCCTTTTACAACTTGTTAAATTTATGAAGTGTTCAACTGTAGTTTTAACTGTTGTTTTAACTCTCCTTGTTTATATGCCGCAAGGTCACGGGTGCCAGGTGTGACCAAATAGAATCTACTGATGCATGTGAATGGTTTCTATAAACTTTGAACCCTCTTAATTACATTCGCTAGCTAGCTTAAAAATATTAATCTTGTAAATTACTGTTGCCCAAATGCTGTTGAAATTGAAATAATAATGAACGGTTATATTTTTCAGCTACCAGTACAGCCCACCTTGAAGATTTGGCTTATCTTGATGAGCAGCAAAGACATCTCCCTTCTAGGACCTCCCTCAGAATGCCCAGACAGAATTCTGGGAGTCGTAGTCAACAGGAACATATAGGTAAGCACATACATAGACCTGGTTGGAAAATATGATTCTATGTACCATAAAATACCAAATAATAGATGGGGCATTTATTTGTTTCAATCACTTAACAGACCAGGCATCTATTTGAGACCAGGCGGCGATCTGGGGCAGGCAATTAATTCCTTTTACAGTTTTTACGGCACACATCGGAAGAGGTGTCGCCATTATACAATGACCTGGCAACTACTTTGCCTATCTTGTTGGCCCGATTGCTTCCTCCTCATCCCCTGCCTTTCCTCGCCCCTTTGTCACAGCTTTTCCTCTTAATAATTTCACAGCAACATCATTTGTTCCACCACTTTTTCAGTGAAGGTGAGGGTGATTGGATGCAAAGCAGAGAATATAGCCATATATATTGTGTGACTGAGAATATATCCATTCCCAGTCACACAATCAGTCTCATAAAGTTGCTGCTTACTAATCATGATATCTTGGTTAAATAAAGCACAAAAAACGGGAAATGGTAGTTTGAGCAGCCTTCTCGGCAGCACCCAGAGCGACTGCTGGGGGATAGGCTACTTAATTCATACATTGTTTGAAGGGGGCCCAGTGGTTAATTAAAACATGGCTATTTGGTATTTCACAGTAATAACATAATATTTTCTTTTTCTTTTCTTTTTTTAATTTTTAGTGCGTTTTACTCCCTCGCTCAACCTTAAGCCCTTTCACTTTGAGATTCCCGGGCTGACTGGTGATTGGTTGTTCACGGGGAGGGAGTGGCTTTTCCAGGAAGTAGATGCCTGTCTGCGCAGCACTGATCCCGCACAAAGTCGCGGCGTGGTGATTGTCGGTAACATGGGCTTCGGTAAAACGGCCATCATCGCTCGGCTCGTGGCTCTAAGTTGTCACGGAAACCGGATCTGGCCAACTGCTGCTACTAACCAGAGCATACCTAAACGTAAGACAAACAGCTGCACTTTGTATAAACATGCTCATGAGATATATGACAATTTCTCTAATAAATTATTTTTAGATGCTGAAAATGCACAGTTTTCCCACAATTCATTGGGACGAGGTGGAGAAGTGGATGATGGAAGAGAGGGTAGCTGCCCAGGCACTCCTGAGCTGAAAAGGAGACAGGAGGAAGCACTGAGAAGACTTGCAGAACAGGTAATATCAAAAAGCCTCCAATGTAAACACTGTTAATACCAGCGCATAAAAAATTAGATACATATTTACTCAAGAGGGGCTGAGCATGTCAAGACCAATAACTGCTATGATAATACAGAAGAGTTATATTGTGTTAGTGGACTAAGGGTGCGTTCAGCCTAGTTTGGTCCTGTTATAGTCTTGGTTAATCCAGAGTTGTGATGCAAGTCCAACTGTGAACGTATCTTAAGACATGGATACAGTTTTATTCAGTATTTAATAATATTAAATCATAAATGTTATAAACCTCTTTCAAAATGCTGAAAAAATGCAGCTTGTTCAGTAGAGACAGGCAAGGGCTAAAGTCATCCAAATTATTCTGGTGAAGGTGAATAGAGTTTAAAAACACAGTGGAGCACTTCCTGTATTACCACATGACATCACAAACTGGAACAAACTGTTTTCTGTTTGAGAGGAGGATTCAGCCTTCATATACAGGATTTGTGTGTTAAACGTGTGAATGCAACAAGACACAACTCCAAAAATAGAAAACAACATTATAACATAGATCAGAAAACAGTGTAATATGGGCCTTAAAAACTCTTGCCACATCTGACTTCTTAAAATGTGAAAAAACACAAGTACTTTGTAATTATTCATTGCAGTCGGTTTATAGTTACAGAGTGGAGTTTTGCCATGGTGGTAAAGCTAACAGTAATTAGCATACAAACACGCACTTCCTGACTATCAGACAATAAAATACTTTCTAATTACCGGTAGATCCAGACTTGTTTTGATTTCAAGAGCTGCTTGTACAGTATATCTGTACTGAGGCAAGACAAAGTTTGCTCAAATACATAGAAGGCAGTTAGGTATAGGCCCTTTTCATTGACGTGTGCTGCTCCGTGTGCAGGTGGTGTCCTATCACTTCTGTCAGGCGGACAACTGTCACACTTGTCTCGTCCCAGAGTTTGTCCACAACATGGCTGCCACGCTCAGCTCCAGTTCTCAGCTCTCCTCATACAGAGAGCTACTCCACCAGTCACCCCAACTACAGAGCATGCTCAGTCTGCGCTCCTGCATCCAAGACCCTAACGCTGCACTAGTTAAGGGAATACTGGAGCCACTAGACCTACTCTACAGAGGTACATTTACTGTTAATACATGTTTGTTTTGTTTGTTTTGTTTTTTATGTGATCATTTTTGTGTGTTTATTCTGCAGAGAGGAAGATCCAGGCTGAGCGGACAGGACTTATTGTCTTGATTGATGGGTTGAACGAAGCAGAGTTCCACCGCCCTGACTATGGCGACACCCTGGCTTCCTTCCTCAGTCGGAACATTCAGAGATTCCCTCCCTGGTTAAAGGTCATCACTACCGTCCGTACTGGCCAACAGGTACACACTAAAACTATTTAGCATGGGTTCGGTGGGGTCTTAAAAACTCTTAAATTCAAAAGTTTTGGGGGCTGCCTGCAGCACATGCTCCTCAGGAGCTGGCTCTGGAGTGCCCCCTGTTGGTATTGTATCTCTGAGCACATCATGAACGTCATCCTCCAATGTGAATTCAAACCAGGGCTTCATTCTGCTGAGTAAATGTGTGTCTCTGTCAGTGTCTGGATCAGTAATGAGTTCAGATATGGTAATTTTCAAAACTTACGACAGAATCCTCCATTACAGAAGTGATTTCCATGGCAATAGCATTGATTGGCGATATTGTATAAATGTCAATGGTGAGCATTGGTATTTTCTCCTGGAGCTCCAAACACATCTAAAATAGTCTGTTAAATGTAATAGCAAGAACAAATGTCACCCAGAATCCTGATCCCACTGTGAAAAAGAAGAGCTGATTCCAAATATTGAAAATTTTATTCATAAGTTAATAGTAAAATGTTCATTTTAGCAGTGAGAATGTCAATGATGATTTAAATAGCAGTCAAGAAAGATAGATTCTTTGTAATGCATGTAATAATTTGTGTAGTTTTTGTAAAGTTTTTATCAATGTAATGTATTCACTAAACTTTGTTGTCTTCTTTTTCAGGACATCACACAGTCTTTGCCTTTCCATCGTGTCTCACTGGATCTCATGGAGGAGAACAGTGCCATCGAGCAGGACCTACAGGTAACATGGTTGCTCTCTGACCAGAGTTCTCCACCCATGTTTTGTCTTTTACCTTTACCTGCTCTGCTCACATGTGCTTTTCCCCAGGGCTACCTGATGCAGCGTATCCACAGCAGTGCCGAGATACAGAGCAACGTGTCCCTGAGTAATGGTCGCCTTGACAACACAGCCCTGTCCAAGCTCATCAGCCACCTCAAGAGTCTGAGCCGAGGCTCCTACCTGTACCTCAAGCTCACACTGGACCTGATTGAGGGGGGCTACCTGGTGCTCAAGAGCTCCAGCTTCAAGGTGAGAGAGAGATCTGGCTCTGAATGAAAGATACTATATTTAACACTCTAAGTACATATGAAAGCATTAGATTTTAATATAAATGATTTACTATTGATGTGCAGCATTGTTAAAACTTTTTACTCTTGTGACTGCCATTCTGCACCCATGTCTTCTCACACCACCAAATCTCACAGTCACACTGACAGTAGTAAGGATAGAACCTTTCTACACAACTAGAAGACATTAGGAAGAACCAAGTATTTCTTATTATTGTATCCTAATGCGATCAGTTTGATTATGATTGGAGACAGTCTGATTTGATTTTTTCCCCTGGTCTGGAAGGTGGTTCCTGTGAGCCTAGCAGAGGTATACTTGCTGCAGATGAACATCAGATTCCCCACACAGTCATCTTTCCAGAGAGTCCTGCCTCTCCTCAACGTCACCACGGCCTCCCTGCACCCGCTCACAGACCAGCAGGTACACTGTCTCCTTGGCCCTCTGCAACATAGTGCTCTATACTATTATACAAAGTATCCTCACTGGCAACCAGGTGGTGAATACTCTCATTCGTCCAGGAGTGGTTCAATATGAAGACTGACAGTCTCTGGGCTTCTGGGTGGGAGCCAGAACCTCTTGATCATAAAAGCACTGTCCAGATAACTACAGTTGAAACCATCCTTATAGTGTATCCTCACTTGTTTCCTTGTTTTTCATAGTTGTTTGAAGCAGTGAATGCGAGCGCTGTGACCGGGGGGACCCTGCCCTGGGCTGAGTTTGCTCAGCGACTGGAGCAGCTTTCTCCATTCCTGATGTGGAGGGGCGATGGGAGCCGGATGTTAAAGCACGCCTCCTTCAGAGAGTGGCTGGTGTGGAGAGAGGATGGGCAGGACAGCCGCTTCCTCTGCGACCCCAGGTATGCACAGCAGTACTGGGAAAAATATTAGGCAGTGACAAACATTGTGTGAGCCTCTCAACCAGAGCTCTCATATAGTTAGGACAAGATGGACAGAAGACTTTTTCCCCAGGTAAATTCCTAACACGTCCAGAAAAAAAATACCTTCACTAATTGTTCTCCTGATGTTGGAAGGTTCCTCCAGTTGTTAAAAGGAGGGATATGGAGGGCAATGCCTACTGTGTACATGCGTTATTAGACAGAGTTTGGCAGTAGTAATAGTATTTTGCATCCAAACCTGTATCGCTGGTAATATATTTTGTGAGGCACACTTGCTAAATCCATAACACCAACCTTACTTTTTTGTCATTTAACACAAGGTGTGTGTGTTGATGTGCAGGAGCGGTCACACTCTGCTGGCCTTCTGGCTCTGCAGACAGGAGGGTAAACTGAATCGGCAGCACACTCTGGAGCTGGGACACCACATCCTGAAAGCTCACATCTATAAGGTACACTAACACAGCCATATAAAGTACACTAACACAGCCATATAAAGTACACTGATACAGCCATATAAAGTACACTGATACAGCCATATAAAGTACACTGATACTGCCAAATAAAGTACACTGATACAGCCATATAAAGTACACTGATACTGCCAAATAAAGTACACTAACACAGCCATATAAAGTACACTAACACAGCCATAAAAAGTACACTGATACAGCCATATAAAGTACACTGATACAGCCATATAAAGTACACTGATACAGCCATATAAAGTACACTGATACTGCCAAATAAAGTACAATAACACAGCCATATAAAGTACACTAACGGCCATATAAAGTACATTAATACAGCCATATAAAGTACACTAATACAGCCATATAAAATACACTAACATGGCCATATAAAGTACATTAATACAGCCATATAAAGTACACTAACACAGCCATATAAAATACACTAACACAGCCATATAAAATACACTAATACGGCCATATAAAGTACATTAATACGGCCATATAAAGTACACTAACACGGCCATATAAAGTACACTAACACAGCCATATAAAGTACACTAATACAGCCATATAAAGTACACTAACACAGCCATATAAAGAACACTAACACGGCCATATAAAGTACACTAATACAGCCATATAAAGTACACTAACACAGCCATATAAAGTACACTAATACAGCCATATAAAGTAAACTAACACAGCAATATAAAGTACACTAACACAGCCATATAAAGAACACTAACACGGCCATATAAAGTACACTAATACAGCCATATAAAGTACACTAACACAGCAATATAAAGTACACTAATACAGCCATATAAAGTACACTAATACGGCCATATAAAGTACACTAATACGGCCATATAAAGTACACTAATACGGCCATATATCCACTCTACCTCACACATGCCTGTGTGTCGCTATACCTCCCCAGGGCCTCAGCAAGAAACTCGGGGTCTCCTCCTCAGTACTCCAGGGGCTGTGGCTCTCCTACAGTACTGGCACTCTGAGTCCGTCTCTGTCCTGTCTGCGAAACCTCTACACGCCCAACATCAAGGTAATGTTTTTTAGCTGGAGTACATGATGAACCCTGTGAACATGAGAGCATAAAGTTGGTGTGGTTGCGCAGGTGAGCAGACTGCTGATAATGGCCGGAGCAGATGTGGACTGCCGCTCAGATGTCCTCAACAATGCCCCTCTGCTGTGTGTGCACGCACATTTAGGACACAAGGACGCTGTGGCCCTGCTTCTAGACCACGGAGCACAGGTAGTCAATACAATAGATAATGAACAATATTTATATGTAGTGGAATACCAGCACTATACAACTCTATGTAGCAACTGTAAATTCAAAACTCACTGAAAACATGTTTTTAATGCCTATGTAACAACTAGCAAATTTGTTGTATTGAATAAAATATAGGACATTTTTATGTACATCCATGATCTACACATACATTTATTACGAGAACAGAAAACTGGCTAAAAAGTTACATACAGTGGTTTATTTTATTACAGCATTAATCCAGTGAGATGTACAAAGATATTAATAAAGTAGTGTTACTTGTACTTAAACATAGTATGACTTTCATGCTTGGCATATTTGGTATTTTGTTTTTTAGTTGGCTTGTGCCCTGTACATTACATGACTCTCACATTCTCCTCTACGTTCCCTTACATCAGGTGGATGCTCGGTCTAATGATGGCCTGACTGCTCTGGGATTTGCTGCTGCTGCTGGACATTTGGATATTGTAACTATGCTGAGTCAGCACAGAGCCAAGGTAGTTCTTTCTGCTTCCTAGGGCTTTCACAGACCTCAAACCTCAAACACACCTTTTTTTACAACACTGGAGCATTACAAGAGGGGACGAATTATTCAAGCAGTCGTTTTAATTATTGTCACTACTCAGTATATTTTACATTTTCTTTAAATTATACTGTCCAAATATAAAACTAGCTGACGCAAAGGCACCCGCATTTACTTAGACCTCTTGGTAGCAGGTGCAGCATTTCAGGTGCAGTGTTGATGTATGGAGCTAATTCCTGAGAAGTTGGGACGGGCTCGTTTTATAGATACAGTAGGTTTACTTCTGGTTCAGTCCTGGTTTAGACCAGTTCCTTTCTGGTTCAATCTCCATTGAAAATAATATTGCTACTTCATATCTGTTATGGTGGTACTAGTTTGAAACATTTGTCTTCCTCCTTAGGTTGGGCATGTGGACAGCTCAGGTCGATGTGCGCTGGTCCTTGCTGCTCAGCGTGGACGTCAAGAGGTGCTGCGTTTCCTGCTGAAATGTGCAGACTGGAACTGTACTACCTGCTGCGGCCAGAGGGGGCCTAGCCGAGGTCAAGCCCTACAACAGGCTCTGATCGCAGGAGCCAGCATGGGCCACACTGAGGTACAAACACACTGTCACCAGGATAATGTGAAGGAGACAATGTGTTCTGACAGATGTCTCTGCACAGACTGTGTTATTTCTACTGGAGCTACCAGAGGAGGAGGACAGGCCCGAGATCAACACCTGTGACAGTCTGTGGGGAGAGACAGGTGCTAACACACTAACCAAAGTCACATTTTAATCTACATTCTTACCTTATACACTAAAGAAGTAGTCAGGGAGGGACTTGTTTAACCAACACTTGAATCATACTCACTGCTGGCCAGATTACTTCGGAAAATAAATTTCTGTTGTGAAGAAATCACAAGAAAGATTTCTGCACTGAGGCCCCAGATCCTGTGTACAAAATGTAAAGTGCATGTTATTTGGCACAGCGCTGACAGCTGCAGCGGGCAGTGGCAGACTGGCTGTGTGCAGACTCCTGCTGGATCAAGGAGCTGCTGTGGAGAAAGCCAACCACCGCGGGGCTGCCCCCCTCTTCAGCAGTGTGAGGAGAGGACACTGGCAGGTGAGGCACTTAACAGTCAAACACATAAGGCTTCAGTACAATATATGACAGTGTTTTATTCATGTATGTGTTGTGTGGTGCAGGTGGTGGAGCTGCTGCTGAATTCTGGAGCAGAGGTGAACATGGTGGACCCACAGGGCCGCACTGCGCTCATGATGGCCGCCTCAGAAGGACACATGTCCACAGCACAGCTACTGCTCAATCATGGTACACAAATCATGCACTATAATAATTTACTAAGTAAAATGGTAGGGTAGCAGATATGTGGTTAGACAACAATACTAATCAAATCTAGGACTATACAACTAAACAACAGTCTGTGTGTGTTGTGTGCAGGTGCATCTTTGGACCTGTGTGACAGAGAGGGGCTCACAGCCCTGAGCTGGGCGTGTCTCAAAGGTCAGCTGCCATTGGTCAGAGAACTGGTGGACAGAGGAGCTGATACCACACACGCCGACCGCAGTGGGCGCACACCTCTGGACTTGGCCGCCTTCTGTGGGGACCCTGAAGTGGTATTTATACATCTTTGCGTTAGTTTGCTTTATTCTTTTATTTATGACGTTTTAAAATATATTAAAATCTGGTAAACCCTAAAGATTTACTGAACATATAGAAGCAACAACAGTATTTTAAAACATTGCCTCAGTAAGACATTTGTATGTTTTGTTTAGGTACAGTACTTGGTGGATCATGGAGCTTCAGTAGAGCATGTGGACAGCAGTGGGATGCGTCCTCTGGATCGAGCCGTTGGCTGCAGGAACACGTCTGCTGTTATTGCTTTGCTCAAGAAGGGTGCACAAATAGGTACAGGGTCCACAGACTCTAAATAATACACAAATGTTTTTGTAGCCAATCCATAACAAATAATCATAAGGTTTATAATTTGTTGTTTATACTTTTGGATATTTCAAAAAACAGTAAATGTCCTATTGAGTTCTACAGGTCATACATCTGAAATTATGACACAATCACATTTTAAAATGTGAACATATTAAGTAGTAAAGGTTTTGTAATTTTGGAAAGTAAAAGTTGTCTTTTTTGTAGGGCCTGCCACTTGGGCCATGGCTACATCGAAGCCCGATATTCTGATGGTTCTGCTGAGTAAACTGGTCCAAGAGGGGGACCGTTTGTACAAGGTAGTAGCCGCTAGCATCACACACACGGTAACACGTTAGCTCACCATCGCAGTAACACAGCCTATATATTCAGCAAGGGAAGGTGCGTGAGGCAGCCGTATCATACCAGTCGGCACTGCAAAAGTTTCCAGGTGATGAGATGAAGACTTTTCGACAGCTCCGAGTGTCTGTGCTGCTCAACCTGTCACGATGTCGCCGCAAAATGAACGTAAGGCGTGTTTTTGAGAGTTTCTGGTTGGATTTAAAGAGAAGAAGACACATATCACATTTTCTTAACTTGGCAGATGGGCAGAAACTAAATAAGGTAGCTGCAGTAAATGATAACTCAATATCATGTAAGGGCTTATTGGGTTACTTCATGTTTGATGTAGTGGACAGAAAAGTATAGGAAAGCAATATTCCAGAGCCTATGGTATATGTAATACAATTCAGATTGCCAATTTGGAGGAGACAAAGGCATTATGCTTTGTTTTATACTGCTCCTACATTGCTACTGCCTGAGAGTCAAAATAAGTTTGTTTGTTTGCTTTAGGATTTCGGCTTGGCTGAGGAGTTTGCCACCAGAGCACTGGAGCTGAAAGCCAAATCATATGAAGCCTTTTATGCCAGAGCCCGGGCTAAGCGTAGCCGCAGGTAAATAGCAACATGGAGCTAAAAGTACTACCAATACAGTCTTGTTTTGTAAGCTAAACACAAATGTATTTTACAGTTTGACTATGGTATTGGATGCTTTTTTGTTATTATCAGCTAAATTATTTACACTGATATTCACTGATATGTCACAATTTTAGTAAAACATTTTTTTACAAAGAACCATCAAGATTTTTATTAGTGTTAAATAAAGAAGGATAAAGCCAATAAGTGAAAGTAAAAATATAGGCTTATTACTGTTATAATATATGTCCTCAATGTTTATTCTGAAATGTAGCTATTGGCACATACAATACAACTAAATATATGTCTGTTAACTATATGTATATAGGTTGGTTAAATTGTATTTAATTTCCTTGAAATATATTGTTTAATTACTTCTTTTCTGTCACATCTTAGGCAGTACCACGCTGCACTGGAGGACCTGTTAGAAGCCAGCCGCTTGTGTCCATCGAACCGTGAGATCCAGAGACTTCTGTCCAGAGTCAAAGAGGAGTGTCGACAGGCAGCTCAGCAGCAGGACTCCTCCACTGCCCCGGCACCACACCAGTACCAGCACAATGTGTCCAGGGACGAGGATGAAGAGGAGACTGGCCACAGCAAAGCTGTTATCCAAAGTCTGGACAGTCACAGCAGCCCTCGTGATCCTTCTCCAAACGCTCTTTCTCCAACTCACATGTATCACCATGTCTCTAGCCCCGCCCACTCTCCTTCCTCCCCAAACCATGGGCACCATTTCAGCCCAGCCTCCTCCCCGGTCCACCAGCAAAGAGTAAGCCCCATGACTGAGAGTCTGCCTCAATCCATGTTAGCAATGCACCACCCCGAGCAGCACCTCCAGAACCAGAGGTCTTTCCAGAAGCAAAACACAGTCCAAGGCCAATGGCTCCAGCCAGCCAAAGCTCAACTTGTGCGGTCGAGCCAGCCCACCTCTGCAGTCCACTCTAACATGGTGTTCGGGGGGTCGGCCTACTCTCAGTTTGCCCATTTGCCAAAAGAACTCGCTGAACTCGGTGAGGGCTTTCAACTCCAGCCTGGTTTGTCTTACCAAGATGACATGGATTGCCAGCCCAGACCTGCTACAGCGTACGGAAGAGGGATGAATCGCTACAGCCAAGGTGCCCAATTTGGTCGGAACCAGTCCAAGGCCGCATATTACCCTATGGAGGTGACTGAATCTTCTAATATAGGTGCACCGGATTCGTACAATGATTACCAGTACCAACCACAAGGAGGGCTACGGCGACCACTTAGTGCACACCCAACCTCTTCTTCTACAGCTGCTTCTAACAGGCCACTCATCCATTCTCAAAGCGTCAATGTGCGTAGCCTAGCGGGGCAACTACCTCCACCTAATTTATCCACTTTCCGAACTTCAGCCTCTGCCCAGCATGTGGATTTGCCGCCAGACCCGCCTCCTTTCTCCGGAAGTTACCATGATGATCTATTTTTAGGCTCGAACCCTCAATCTGATTTGGGAATGGTAGGAGGTGGTACTTATCCCGGGGAGGCGGGACGTGCCTCAAGGAACACACCTTTTATGGGAATTATAGATAAGACTGCAAGGGTACAACCACAATATCAGTCACAAGCCCCGCCTACATCTTCTTGTCTAAGTCCTTCGCGCTCCTGGGCCGTCTCCTCCGTAGACACTGTGGTAACATCGCCAAGCAAAGCTCCGCCCTCTCAACCATTTCCTTCTTCGATTGCTTACCATAATCGAAGCAACAACAATGCGCACAATGGCCATTATTACGACAACCAAAATGACTACTATGAAGTGACACCTGTGAAGGTAGAAAACTCCGTCCCAATAGTGAGTCAGAACCCATCTTATGTAGATGTAAGGCTGGCCCGCACTATGCCAGTGATACACAGCTGCTCGGATCGGCCCAGTGATCGTAAAATGGGCCCTACCTCTCCTGTCAAACCAAAAAGACCCTTTGTGGAGTCCAATGTATAGAAAACTACCACTATAATGTAACTTTCGAAGGAATACATTCTGGTGATGCTTGAAGATACAAGTACATGCAATGCTTTGAATGAATGGCACACAAGCTGAAGGAGCGATGCAATAATTCTGTAGACATTTATAATAGCTGTGGGACAAAAAGAGGAATAAAATATGTTTATGTTGAAAGCCAGATTGCAGTTAAGTTTGCCAAGACTCTAAAGGGAAAAATGGGGCTGCTGACCATGCCATTGTGCAGCCATTTTGTTTTGGATGTTCAATAATTATTAGTCGTGAATTGTCGGCCTAAAAATTACATAGGACTTTGTTTTGGGGTTTTTTCAACAATTCAATGTAATCCAGACTACGTTGGATAATGAGACAGCACATAATATCACAAAGCACAAACAATGACCAAGAAGGAAGGTAGAAACCCCAAACTTCTTATAATGTTCTTTGTTCTACATTATACCTAAAATAAACATGGTATGAAGTTGCGTGGCGTTGCAAGCCATAGCCAAGTCCCAAGCCATAATGTTTGAGGACAACGTTGTTGAGTAAAGCACTGACTTACTGTATATACAAGAAGAGTAAGCGTTATTTATCTTTTTAAGTTATGTATGTGACTGTACAATGCAATTTGTAATGTAATGTATATTATTTTTTATTTCTTTTATGTGCTTTTATATATTTTTATTTCAGTCATTTCTACCTAAAAGTGGCAATATTCAAAGATCATTCATTACTCACTTCAGCCTGAACGCCTTTCAGAAATGCTGTTCTTCAGGGTTTTTTTCTATCAAAACTTTTTTATACTTTGCAGTACTAATTTATGCAATGTTTCGCTAGTTAAACCACGCCTTTTACATGTGTTGCCATAGAGACCACGCGGACTCGCTTCATTCCCTGGAGGGTTAAATGACAGATGGTGTTAAGGAGGACACTCACACAGATGCCTGCTTTGTTTTTTTTATTTGTTCATCTTTTTTTCAGACGACATTAACGCTACGAGTTTTTTTGTCACGGTACAAACGCACACTGCCCCCTGAGGTCGAAGTTGCAAGCAAGCGTTAAGTAGTGGCCGGTGTTATTTTTGTCAGACTGTTGCCAAGGCCATTGCTAAAACACATTATTAGCATGTTGGATGTTCAAAGACTTGTTGAAAAGATTAAAGTGACTTCATCTGATCAAATTCTATGCATTTTATTTCATATTTTGAACCAAAAGTAGGCTGCTACCCCATATAGACAAAATTCCTTATGTGCCAAGTTTGACCCTACTGAGGCGCAAAATCTTTTGGTCATAAAATGCTCACATCTTCTGGAACCCTGACACGGGAATCCTGACTGAGTGGGAGACTAGTATATATTCACTATCTTCTGAACAGTCCATTCTTTCCTTCACATGGCCTAGCCTCTGTACTCTGTGGGCAGGAACCAAAAACTAAAATGATGAGACAAATCTTTGACATGATGCAGCTTTATTGGGATTAATTAAGATACAAGCAGCGAACATATACTATCGACACTTTAAAGTTTTTTTTTTACACTCATACAACATGACTTGTGTGGTTACATAAATAAAATTAACCCAAGGACATTTAACTACTCTGATGCAGAGGCATAAAACAGTAAATCACATACACGTCACTCAACTAAATAGTACATCATGCAGATGTGTGGACAGGGAGGGTGACGGGGGAGCACCATAGACATGCAGCCTATGGGGAGCACAGACGCCTGGGATTGGACTTAATATATATTGACGGGCAACAATGATACAGGCACAAACAGGTTCTGTATGTGCTTTGTCTATATAAAGGCAAGAAAAAAGACAATATGAAAAGTTTACACAGTGTTGCCAATAGTGATGATGTCACAGGATAGAGGCACTGAGGTATTGGCTTCAACAAAAACCGACAGGAATAAATAATATTGAAATATGAAATCAGATGAACCAATAGCCTATTATTTAACACAACACGCTTTGTGTACTTTATGGAAGATCTAAGGCAGGTAGATGCTACAGTAGCAGTTATTTTGGCAAAACAATACATCAATATCTATCAGTAATCAATAGTTTGAAACTTTTCACTAGGCAGTTTCCATTTTGATTCAGAAAATACATAGAGAATAACTTATATATATTCATTTGTAAGGCATGGATTTTGACACTTATGCCTTCCAACTTTCCGTATGCAAAATCCAGTCAGAAATATATAACATTATTTTAAACACATTTTTAGTTTAGTATTTCATCAAAATATAAATAATGTAGCAGGTTTGAATGATTTGAGTATTTGGCAATGAACAAGAGGTACTGATGTTGCAGATTAGGAAGTGGGTGAGGATGCACCCTCTGTTAAGGACTTAAAGTGCACTGACAGAGCCTCTTCCTCTGGGTTGGGGGGGCGTCTATATTCTTCTTTGGTGATAATACTAATGATCAGGATTCCGAAGCACACCAGCACAACCCCCAGGATGTTAGCAAGAGCGCCCTCTGGTGGCAGGTGAGAGTATGTCGCCCTGCCAGGAAAAAGTGAAGACAAAGTGTTAGAAAATTCAAATGGATTGAGATGGCGATTATTCAGTTTTTTCAGTTTTTTGTGTCACTCCCATTTAAAAAAAAAATAAATAAATAAAAATTAAAGATACAACGTAACTTTTCTGCTGTCTGCTACTTGCTTGTCTCCATGGTTATGTCATTGCTTAGCTTGAAATGTTTCACAGAATGGCATTACATTTAATTATGTATTCAGTTACATAATTACACTGTTATCTACATTTTTCTTTCATGATACATAATTAATTTGCCTTGATTAAAGGATCCATATTTCTCTATTTTCTGATCAATGTTATAATGTTTGATCATCAAAAACATACTTGGGTTTGTGTTTTGCTTCATTCACACATGTTTAACACACAAACCCTGCATATTTAGGATGAGTTCTTCCCTCAAATGGAAAATACTCCTTGTAACGCCATGTGATCGTAGGAAGCGCTCCACTGTGTTTTTAAAATTCATATACCATATCACTAGATTTATGTGGATTATATCAGTGTAGGAATTGCCCATCTCTACTAAACTACAGGTAAAACTACCACTTCATGACATCACAAGGTGGAACAGAGCATGTTAAGCTTTTCAGATGTAGGCGTGAATAAATGTTTTTGAGGCAGTAAGAACATTCTAACATGCATTAAATCTCACAAACTTACGTAATGTATGGTCTTTAATGTAAATGTAACAGTGATTAATAAAAGTTTAATAATATTTAGGCTTTGAACTATATGTCCTTAGTAAAAACAACAATATTTAGAAAACGGAAAGAAGTACACTATACATACATGATACTAAACAGTAGTTTCTCTGTTACTCCAAGCAGGCAGGTCCCTATGGCCATCACCAGCAACAGCACCCCACAGAAGACATGGAGCGGGAGATACGTAGCCCGTAACCATGCCGACGCGACAGGAAACAGGAAAAACATCAGGCCGAGCACCCACTGGGGTCACAGAGGGGACACGAGGACATTAAAGATTAGATATTAGTGAGGCATGGCTTCTCCTGATCTCTGTTTAAACATTCACCTGAGCACAGAACAGCACGAGGGTAGCTATGCCGCACCAGCTGTGGAGTGAGTACATGTCTGGGATCTTGGAAGCTCTATGGAAGTCAAACACAGCGACCATACCTGCAAAGACACAGGTCAAAGAAAAGAAAAAGGTATTTGGTTATTCAATAAAGGGCCCATATACTATTTTCCGATCTATGTTAAAATAGTCTCCTCATCCCAAACATACATGGAGTTTTATTTTCTTTCATTCACATGTTTTCACACAGAAATCCTGCTTATTTAGCTCTTCTCTCAAACAGAAAACACTCTGTTCCACATTGTGATGTCATGTGATGATACAGGAAGTGTTCCACTGTACTTTAAAACTGTAACAGCATTAGAACGTAGCTTAAAGTTCACAAGAGTTAATTTTGAATAATATAGGACATTTAACAGATGTTGAAGAAGTATTAAAAATTTGTACTCAAATTAAAGTACAGTTACTTTGCTAATAACATATTCAATTACAAGTACTACTGCCAATATTACAGTAAAACCTACTAATAAAAAAAATGACAATGAGTGCTACAAGTTACAAGTAGAGAGAAAGAGAGTAATAAGACATCCATGGACTTGCACATTTGGGACATGAACAGTACACAGTGACTTCTATGATTTAAAATGTGACAAATTACAATTAAATGACTAGAATTATACTCAAAAGTACAAGGACATGTTTAAAGCTCTACTCAAAAAGTGCTCTGAAGGGGGAGTGAGGAAGAGTTAGTACGTTGTTTTCTGCAAATACAACATGGTTATCTAAATGTTATGTGTTAGCAATTAATCCCATAAAGTAAAATAACCCCTCTTTAAGTAGTGTAGTAATGTGTCTTACCAACAATACTAATGATGAGAGCAAGTAGATGAATGATTCCATGGAGCATCTTGACATTTCTTTTGGACTCATTGCGGAATACTCTGTACACCAAGATAGCTGAAAAAATGTAAACACAAAAGTTGACATTTTAATTGTCCCTTATCACCTATACATCGCTGTTAGCCACTCAGCACCTGCTATCACTGGCTCTATCTCCTCCTTCATCCTACCATCCTTCATCTCCTCCTCCTCCTCTGCAGCAGAACCAGTGCCCACAGCCTCTCCATCCTCTTCTCATCATTACCACCACTCCATCCCAGGGTCTCAGGACCAAAGATTATTCAGACTGTAAACTAATTGTTTGTTTACTTTGCTTGGAAAGACCATAGACTGTAAATATAAATGAACACAGCTAACCCGCTAGCCACTGCATGCCAAATAGGGAGTGAGCGTCATGGCGCTTCTGGCTCCAACTGACTTTACACTGAGAAATTGTCACCCCTCTTTATGTAACTGCTGCAGTGAGTCTGGTCATTTTGGTCTTAAAAAGTTCATATTAACCAAGCCTGGTGTTTTGATTTCACTATTTTGTTTGTAAATAAATTCCTATTCCTAATAAGGAACTAAGCTCCAAAATCACTTCTATAACAGCTATTGTGAGCTTCATTTGACTGGAGCTGAACGTTATGGGTGACGTCACACTCACTTAGTCTTTATACAGTCTGTGAGCAAGACTAAACAATTGTTTCAGTGACAGGTAACTTTGTAAATAGGATTTGTCTCTTAGGTTTTATAAATGTGTTTGTGTGAGCGATTCCATAGTCAGGGGCTGATAATATTAGCTTTTGTGTGTGGGCCTGGCTCCCTGGGGTGCTTCTGTGTCTGTCTGCCTCAAACCACCAGATGACCTTTAGCTTTTATTGGAGTAATTCAATATAATCGTGTAAAAGACAGCTGTGGCAGGACAAACAGTTGGGATAATTGGGTTACTTTTATTCGCACAAGCGCCAAGCACTGCAGGTGTCAAGGCTCAGACACAGATGTAAGCGCTTCCTTTAAATTTTTATCTTCATACGAATGAGCTAAATTCACCAGAATATAATCTGCTTTGTCAATTTAATACAACTAGAGGACATGTTTAAAAATGTTTACACCGATTTGTGAAATTCATCTAAAAGTGATTTTTCTGACATGCATTGTGAAGTAAAAGTAGTGGCTCAAATGTTAAAATACTGTGTGTGTGTGAGCTGTTCAGAGCAGACAGGGTGGTGGGAAGCTGGACAGTGTTAGCTTAACGCAACACGTCAGTGGCCCGCGGCTGAGGCCAGAGCCATGCCAGTCACAGGCACCATTTAAACTCTGTGACAGGAAACAACAGATCTCAGAACAGTAACATATAATAGCATTTTCAAACTAAAAAGCTGCAGAGGTCACATCATTTTATGGTTATTTGGTAAAACATTTTGCTGAAAATTAATCATTTTTAAAGATGTACTACTTTTTGGTGAAGGGTTCATCTGCTTGTCTCCGGGGATGTTGCTGTTTTTTTTTTTTTTAGCCGACTAAAAAGGGGTGTGGCAAAAGCTCTCAAAACCATTCTATCTCTATGCATCTAACCCAAACTACACTCACCTGCACAGGGGTTCATGCAAAAAACAACTATGCAGAAAAGTACTAGAAGCTGTGTATTTATATGTACAAAAAGGGAGATAAAGCACATAATTCACTCCCACATCTTCAGATACAGCTAACTCCATACCCCTTCCTTTCTGTTGTTATGCATAGAACTCCTTAAAATTGAAAAAAAAAAAATTGACAATAATTTTGATCAACAAAGACATCCTCCATCTATTAATCAACTAAACAACTAAAGGACTACAGCCTTAGTAATCATATATTCATTTAACTGAAACTTTTCTTCCCCAGAGGTCAGTATTAACTAAACACACATTCCCATATAATAATAATAATAATAATAATGCATCAGTTTTATATAGCGCTTTTCATGACACTCAAAGACGCTTTACAGAGCATTATTCATTCACTCCAGACCTGGTGGTGGTAAACTACTTTTGTAGCCACAGCTGCCCTGGGGCAGACTGACGGAAGCGAGGCTGCCAATCTGCGCCATCGGCCCCTCCGACCACCACCAACACCCACGCACACACCACTTTCATACTAGGCAATGTGGGTGATGTGCCTTGCCTAAGGACACTGCGACAGTTTTTGCGACTGGAATTCCCAGTGGTCTCCCATCCAAGTACTAACCAGGCCCGGCCCTGCTTATATGACCAAATATTAACAGATCAACTACATCCTGGTCTGTCCCATCCACTTGAACAAATAAACACCATACTCAAACAGAGTCTAGCTGAGTTAACTTACCATCTCCCTGCAGAAACACCAGTCCCAGGACCATGCAGAGGGGGTGAAGGTTGAACTCCTGCGCAGACCCGTCCCACGCAAAGCCCCCTCTGTACTGGCCCATCCACACCCCGGTCAGCACCACCGCGCACAGGCCGAAGACTTGGGACCCCCCGACCAACCACGGCAACAAGTTGCGCCGAGGGTACGGACCACATTCATCCATGATCTGAAACACAGGGAGGGACTGTTAGTGGGTCTAAATGATTCAATTAGCTGGTCAAGCACATCTGACTATTCATGCGACTTTTAGAATAGAATATTTTGTTTATAATATAAATAAACAGAATATTTTGTGAATATTATGTTTTATCGCAGTTCATATTTCTTCTTTTGGTTGGCTCCTTTTATCACAATAATAATAATAAAATAATACATACATACATACATACATACATACATACATACATACATACATACATACATACATACATACATGCTACAAACGGTTTAAACAAATGTATACACATATGATTAAAGCAATTATGCAGCAAAAAATTGGTTTATGCATTGCTATGTTACAAGAAAAAGACACTAAAATACCCCAGGAATTATTGTTTATATTGAAGCAGGATTCTTGTCATATAGTAGTATAGTAAAAGAGGGTGGGAATATATAATGCTGGTTCATTTTCTGATTGAAATTTAAAGAGAAATATAGTATATATAGATTGCCTATATGTATTTGTTGGTTATTTGTTAGAAATGTAAGTAGTTACATTACATTTCTAAATATGTCTATGTGTAGACCCAGGGGCACAATGTCAGAGTTATCGTCATTGCTTTGGCATGAAAAATAAAATAACTGTAATGGGAGGACTGTGGTGTTTGTTACAAATCAAGGAAGTAGCTATTTTGACCACCCCTATTCTTTATTGCATAAAGTAGTCAAAAAAGTTACACTATGTTTGGATAAAAAAAGAAGAAATTGTCTCATTAATTCTGACAAGTGTGATTCAACACAGGGTATTTGAGGACGCGAGCCCGAACACCTCAGTCAAGTCACTGCATTCAACCATTTCTCCTTTTTAAGACACGTTTATGACCAGCTCAAACAAGGATGTCGCCTAATTGACCATTCACGATCTGTCAATTCCCACCTGTTACGGCCGATTTGTGCAAGTCTAAACGTGTCCTAATTTACTATTAAAAAAGAAAAGAAAAAGTGGGCTATTAAAATGCGCAATTCCATACTCACCGCGGTGTCAAGGAGTGTGAAGCCCAAGACAGTCAGATCCGCCTAAACCGTGAGGGAGTGTGTGTTTTGGATGTCCTCGTTTATGTAGCCCAGCCCATGTGACAACCAGTTAGCAAACAAAAGGAAGAAAATGGCCCTTTTTAGACAGTCATTTCCGTAAAGAGCCCGGCCTATCCTAGTTTCTGCTGTAGTTCTTCTGGAGTAAATTGACTATGCACATTTTACGCAAAGAGAAAGTGCCTGGGATCCACGTCAAACGTCATTAAAACGTCAGCAGAAGGGGCTGTTTGGGTGGGGTGGTGGATGGATGACTAACATCTCGAGAGGTAAAAGGTGGGTTACCATGACAACCCCAGGAGAGAGGGGGATGGAGGAGAGGGAGGAGGGGTTCATTAAAAAGGAGTGAGACTGAATGCAAACTGCTTATTAAAGAGGACACATAAGCCAATTAAAGATGAATCACAGAAAGACGTAGGGTGAAGTCTCCTTTCTTCTCCTCTTTAAAACCGTCCTAATGTTAGATGTAGCTTATAACTTAGGTCTGTATACTTAAAATTTTACCATATTTTGTAGGCTTTCTGCTACCCATATGCCAAACGCATGCGCATTCATACGATTAAGTCTTGGCCTGAAGTGGTAACTTTAAAAAATAAAAAATAAAAGTCTACGTTCAATGGCAGAAGGGGTTTTTAACTATAGAACTTATATTACTGAATGTCTGCTCATAAAGTTAATTTATACACCTTTTTACATTCTTTGTTTAACATTTTCAGCTCTTGTAAAGGAGTGATAACACCATTCCACATTTATTCCTTATGCAGGCTTATAACAGCACAGCCCCGCCGTAACCAGAGCATTACTTTGCTGCGGTCATCCATGCGCGCGGTGGTATCTTATGGCCACAAGGGGGTGCTGCAGCCTTGGCAAATTCTTCTTACCCTGTCTGCACAGCTTCTGCACATTTTACTAAGGCAAAAATTTCCTAGTTCCCAAAGTTTTGACTGCAAGTCTGACTCAGCGGTTCTTCCATTAGTGCAAGCTCGCGTGCGTCAGAAGGTAGGTACACAGAAGGGGAAAATAGTTTACACTTTGAAATGGGCAGCATAGTGGCAGTGATGAATTGTTTGGGCTTTGCGTTACCTAATTTAACTTGCAAGTCGGTAAGAGAAAGCGCGACTGTCTTCGTCTGTGTCAGATTTTGTTCTGTATTTGTATGTTGGAGTGAGAGTGCTTTTTTTTGGGGGCCTGACATTTGTGATTTGTGTGGTGACTCACAAACTGACGCACCGCTGCTCAGGCTTTGGTGTGTGTCCGCATTCATGCTGCTGCCTCTGTTATTTTAAGTGCGTCTGGTTGCCATTCACACAAAACACAAACAATCATTCAAAATTAATATTTAATACAATTGTATGGAACAAAACCATTTGTGCATAGAACTGTAGGGTATTTCATTTATAAGTATAAGACTGATGACTGCAGTATACAGGGAGAGATGTGAACTATGTCTTATGGATCTAACACAAAATCAGTGGCTCCGAAACCATATTCCTGCTGGAGATGACTCAAAGTTTGTTGGGCTTGAAAAAGAAGGGAAAAACAAAACACAAATTCTATGAGGGTGCCAAAATTGTTGTAAAACACTATAAACACTGTATCGTTCTATGTATACTTATTTCCCATTGAAACAATAAACAGAACAAATATGCTAAAATGGAAGATGAACTTTGTTGGCATACTGAATTCATAGCTGGGAACAGTAAAGAAAAAACATTTATAAATCTGGAAATTACACTTATTGTTGCACAGTGAATTTATTGCATGGTTATTTCAAATGTTGCCATGTCTAAAGTTACAATACACCAGTAAGCTCAATGCAATCCATAGATTTAAACTAATCATTTAAAGATCTGAGACTTTTGTACATAATTTATAATAAAGAGCCTTAACAAACAGGTGCTGGTGCATCTAATTCCACTTACAGGCCCCATATTATACTCTTTTCTTATCTGTTACAATGTTAACACTGTTCCACATTGTGATGTCATGTGGCAATACAAGAAGTACTCCACTGTGTTTTTAAACTCCTCGCACCTCCACTAGAATCATTTGGAGAATTTCAACCTTGGATTTGCCAAACTATACAGAACTGATGATAAAAGGTAGCTGTTCATATAAAAAATACCACTTTGTGTCATCACAAGCTGGAACAAAGCATTTTGAGCTTTGGGAATGCAGACAGAGTTATAATGCATGATTATTCAAACGTGTAAATGAAACAAAACACAACTCTGGGCATATTTTTAATTAGATAAGTGATTCTAACATGGCTTAAAGCTCACAAGAATATTTTTACCTAATATAGGACCATTAACAAAACATGACCATCAAGCTGCCTCTTCCTCCAGTTGAAGAATATGGGAAAACAAATTTCACAGTCAGACATATGCACCGACTCAAAGCCTTTATTTACTGAAGATGGTCCATGATGTGAGACAGTAACCACTCTTTTGTCCAAGCACAGCTCAAACATTTTAATGAGTGTTCTAGCTGTGGTCTAATTTGGTCCAATTTACTGCTGATGGCTGCCGCAATGCATGTGTTCATGTATGGCTCCTATTGAACCTGAACCACTATTGTCACCCATGAAGAGACAGCAGCCTAGTCATTATAGCCATTAATTTCACGCTGACGGATGGACCATGCTCTGTTCATTTAGTGATTGTGTGTGAGTAAAGGGTGTCGCTGTTTATAAACATGAACTGCCTGTGCCCGGGCACCAGGTCATCGAATCTGAGCTGCAGGTGATGGTCAGAGATAGAAGCACTGTAGAACTCAGATGAAAAGCACCACTGATTTGACATGTGACTTGTGAAAATGAGATGGTCAGGGCTACTGAACTAAAGGTAAAAGGCATCTACTAACGTGAAAACTACTGTTTCATTACATCATAGGTGGAACAGAGTATTTTGAGCATTGTGTGAATGAAACATGTTTTGTTTTTGATGAGGTAACAGCATTATAGCATGGCTCAAAAGAGTCAGTTTTGCTTAATATAGGCTATGGGACATTTAAGTTAAGTTTAAGTTTAATTAGTCTCTATAATTATATTCTTTCCTGGTACTTTTGTTTTTAAATGAACTCCCGTGCAGCTGTAGTCAGATGATAGAGATGCTTAATTTTGAGAACTCTTGCCACGTCCCCTTTTTGGGCCACTAATCAATCAGCAGGGCATGTCTTTAGTCAACCGAGAATTTCTTTGACTAAAGCTGTAGAGATGGTAATGTAGCTGGGGTGGCAATGAGCAGCAGAAACGTTCATTTTGGTGGAGAAGTTTAAACTCCCTCCTGTGGGCTCACCACCTGCAGAGGGGTTCATAGGGGGGGGTCAGGTGCTATGAGTATTGGGCAGCAAGCTGCCCCCGCGACCCAGCTGGATTAAGCGGGAGAAGATGGATGGATGGATGGAAGTTTAAACACACATCCCTCGCTACAAATGTTTCTAATGTGGATCAGTGATGGAAGAGAGGGAGCTGTTCTCCTGAGGATGTGGTTGTCAGGGTGACTAGCTCTGTCCTGGACTCTTTGCAGAGATCGGCGAGGAGGATGTTATAAGCTGACGTCCATCATGATCAACAGGTCTCACCCACTGGAGGCAGACTGAGTCACGCTCTTTAAGGGAAGGAGCACTATTGCAACTCCTCCTAATCTATTCTGATCATTAATTACAAATTATTCTCTAGCATCATATTTGTAAATGACTAAATATACATATTTGATAGGGGTGGCACGGTTCATGAAAAAAACCCGAATCGTTCGTTTCGCTTGTGTCTCTTCTTGCTCCCGGACGCCGCATCTCCTCCTGCTCCCGTACGCCGCATGGGCCGTGCCTCTTCCTGTGCGCCTCTAAACCAGAACTAAAACCAGAACTAAAACCAGGTCTAAACCAAGTCTAAAACCAGGAATAAACCAGGACTAAACCAGAACTAAACCAGAACGAAAACCAGTACTAAACCAAGACTGAACCGGGACTAAAACCAGGTCTAAACCAGGACTAAACTAGGACTAAACCAGGACTAAAATCAGGACTAAAACTAGGTCTAAACTAGGTCTAAAACCAGTACTAAACCATTCTGTGCAGACTGCATCTCCTCCCATAGCCTATGCCATGCTGTTTGTTAATAACATGATTCCGCATCATTTTGTGTAAAAAAAAAACAAACAAAAAATCAAATATTGATGATTTTTATGTACACAAACTGTGAAATTTGTAAACCGTGCCACCCCTAATATATGATAGAGGAATACATTGTTAGTTTGCTTAAATGAATAGGTCCAAAATCCCACAGTTACTTACTATATAGACCAGTGGGTGTACATTCTCATTTCTGGACAGTCATCTTTATTTTTAGCCCCCAACCCCATCATCTGAACACCTTTAAAGCCATATACGATAGAGGCCCAGTGTTACCATGGCAACAGCATCCGGTCCAGAATAGCTCGCTCTGTTGTATCTTCTTTGTGTGCTCTTTGGTTTTATTTGCATCTTTTATCTATAACCTTCTTCCATCTCCACGGTGCTGTTTTTTCGGGCCACATGTCTTCCTCATGTCCTCCGGAGCGTCATGTCAGCGCCGCACGTTGCCTCTCTCTCTCTCGCACTAGCTTTCTCTCTCCATCCCCTTCACCTCCCACTCATCTCCCTGTTTTTTGCGGTCACATTGTGTTGAGAGGGAGATATTTTTAGCAGCAAAATGTGAGTCCTCCTCTGCTCTCCTCACTTCACATTGGGAGCGAATGTGCCTGCTAATAATGACAGATCCATTTGAGTTCATCAGACATCTTTGGTTTAAAATGCCAGTTTATGTTGGTGTGTTTTTTTTTTAGTAGTTAAACATAACAACACTGCTAACTGAGCTATAAGCATTTAAGTTTATCATACAATCTCTCATTTGTCATGTTCAAGTAATGGTATAGCTGCACAGAAGCAAATAGACAGAGGCATGGCTGCCATTCTTTGTCGATGACTATAATATGTTCAATGTTTAAAACCAAAACTGACCACTTTTTAATGTATTCCTCAGATGTTCACACTTTTTCAGCAAGACTGCACCATGCTGTAATATGCAACAATGATTTGCCTTCATTTTGAGATGCAGTCAATATTTGGTAATAAATCCATGTGCTCACTAACCTAAATCTTGAGTTTGCTGCTAGCATGGAACACTTTAAGCCTTAAAATCCCACTGGTGTAGCAATGCTTAAATTACTTAATACTACAGCACAGTAGTAGCATGGTAACTAAAAAGTCTTATTACAGATCATTTACATTTCATTCCATTAGTACAGTACATTTGGTTTTCCAAGATTATTCTTCAATAAATGTTCTGTTAAACAGATCATTGTTATGTTTTTTCATACTTCAAACCACTGACATGTTCTTCTGCATCCTTCTTCAAAGGGTCATGTGATAATATAGTGTTCACTGATTTACCAATGCAGGAATAGTGCCAACATCAGCTGGCAAAACGCGTCACTGTAACATCATGTGAGCCTTCAGAAGAAGGATGCAGAAGGCATCTGATGTCATGAAAAACTCACACAGGTCTGTTTTAAAGAATATTTAGGCCTACAGTTATTATAGTTATTACAATTACAGGACGCACACACCTGTCATTCCACTTAGGGTTCATAAATCTCTTTATCCCAGTTACGATTGAAATGTCTTTCCTACCACATAACTACTAAAGTAAAGTACAAACTAATATTTCTGTTGTTAGATTATTTCTAATAATAACTGGTTTAATGGTTTATTATAAAATGCAGTAGTCTAAATTATGACAAAGTTTTGGTTCTTCCTACTCCCTTTGAGCATTGTATTTTTTATGTATTAAAAAAGTGTAATAATTTGCTGAAATAAAATAAATGAATTTAAAATAATGTGGTTGCCAGCTGTTGCAGGTTTTGCACCATTAGGCACTGATTCCTTCCTAAAGCACTGCCAGGCAGCTTTTATCACTGCAGACCTTGGGCAATGCTCCTCTCAACCTGTGGTCTGTGGTTGTTAGCATCATGTAGTCTTTTCCACTTGCATACAACCTGGCTACATTTCATCCATCAACAGGTGTAATCTGTTTTGATGTGCACCTGTTAGAAGTTTAACCGGGATTTTAGGCCAAACTGTAAGCCGGTGTAACATGTTATTCATTTGGATGAATATACGCACAGCAAAAATAAGTCTTGTTTAGTTCGTACTGATAACCTAACATGCAGAGAGCCTGTGCGCCCTCCTCGCCTGCCCGGGTGCCCGTCTGAGTCTCCCTGCGCACCCCGTCGATCCGCCTCCATTGGTTTCTGTTGAGTCTAATTTTAGCTCGCGCAGACTGGTCACGTGGGGTGGAAGGACGTCAATAATGTTGTTGTTGGTGGCGGGTGCGAGGGAGGGAGAGGGAGGCACACTGTAAATATGGAGGCGGCCAAACGGTAGGAGGTGAGACTGCGATCGACTTTTCTCCCCAACTAAATTCCAACCGTTTTCATTCGGATCATTTATGGCGAATTTGGAAAAGGAACTAGGCGCACCGACGCTTTGACCGGAAAGACTGCCGCGGAGAAAGCGACCTCCGCACGCATACGCTTTCGGGGAAGAGGCGCTGACATCCACGGTAAGGGTGACTTTACAAGACGGGAGAATGAGTACGTGAGATAACCTCCTAGAAGGCTAATACTGCCCTGAAGCTTTAGAAAATCTGTGAAGTGTTTATAATAGTCAGTCGGTGTTGAATTATAGTTGCTAACTTACTGCACGCTAGCACATTTAGCTAACTTGGGAATAGTTCTCCGCTGCTATTGCTAACCAAAGTATACCTGGCAGGAATGAATGCTAACAGTGAAACTTGTGAATTTGAACAGGAATAAATCTCCTAAACCAAACGGCAGTTTATTCACCCTGCATGTCGGAAGACAGTTTTATTAGATTGCTTATAATCGAGGAACAACTAGCAAGTGACAGCTCAAAGTTGACTACTTAGCCACTAACTACCAGCACCATCAGCAGCTGCAGCAGGAGATAACAGGAGGAATTAATGAAGTTGTAGAGGTAGTAGTTATGCATGTGCTGTCATGGTTACAAGGGGCCAGGAGTGTCCAACCAAACAGGTACTGCTACTGCACTACCTTTCACCTCTATAGTTAAAGGTTAACCAAAAGAGCTTTTATGGGGACATTTATTAGAGGGATTTCTTGCACTGATACTGAAGATCAATTTGATTGATCTGTTTAGGAAGCTGATAAGAAGCACGATGTGATGTAATGTTGCATGAGTTGAAATATCCTGTAATGAAAAACCCAAGGCAGAATGACATTTAATTTGTGAAGTAATCAAAGTTACACATTTTGATTAGATTGTACAAGCAATGTCTGTACAACTTTTAAGCACATGCTCCAAAACAGTCGGACGTTGTCAAGTTGTGCCATTGATTATTACATTATTATGCCATAATTGTAAGCATTCTTGGAATTCAATTAATTTTTGTAATTCAGTTTCTCTCTAATTCATTCAACTTGAAGTAGTTCTCTCTCTCTGTGTTGTACCCAAACATGTCGACTCTTACCACTTGCTGTCTCTCCTCTCCCTCTTTGTATTTACCTACTGTCTTTTTCATAGTTTGATGTTTTTTTTTTTTTATACACGAGCTGCACTTTCATTTAACCAAGTTTAACTTTTTGCAATTGCTGTTTTTTCTGGCTGAACTTTTTTGTCTTGGCTTTTTATGTTTTTAATAAAACATATTGAATAAATCACAATACACTTTAGGGGTGTAGGTCATTAGTTATTTAGTTGATTAATAAATCAATGGTGTCTTACTTAGATGACTAATTAATTCACAGTAGAAATGAGAGGTTATGGAGTGAGTTAGCTGAAGTGTTAATATAGTTCTAAATCTTTGTGAGTTTTATCTGTTTTTTTACATACTGTATGAATACATATTTGCACTCTTGCATTAACTCCCATGCAGTTGTAATCTTGTGAGTGCAGATTTGTTCAGATATAATTAGGGAAACGCCCCTTAATAGTCGATCAATCAGTCTGCAAGGCATGTCTTTAGTGAACCAAGAATTTCTTTTGTTGACTAGAGCACTTCTGAAGTTATGTTATGATGCCTGTGTTTCTTCCAGATTGCAGGCTACGATCAGGACATGTTGTTGGATGCACTCCATCGAGCTTGACATATTTGATAATTACAGACTAGGGCAATGATGCATTCTGAATGCTGGGTCACACCTTATGTAATCGGCCAATATAAGCCTGTTCAACTCTTCTGGATATTGGCTCTGTAATTACCACTGACGTAAAGAGGTGTGGGTATTAACAAGCCAAACCTGCAGCTTCTCTCCTTTCTTTCCTCTCAGGCACCAGCTCACCCCCTTCCCCCTCAAGTACTACAGTCACCAGGTAGACCACACAACACGTCAATGCAGTTATTTAGCGTGGTCACAAGTTTAAGTATAGTACTGACATGGCTAGTGGCTAGTTCGCGCTGTAAGGCTTGTAAGGACAGTGGTTGTAATAATGGTAGTAAATGGTGATTCAAGTAGTGGTGTTTGACCAGTGTCCACTCTAATGTGAGTTAACAAATGTTTTAGGGTTCAGTTATCCTACCTTTTTTTTGTTCGATTAATAGATTAGTTATTTGGATTAGCTGCTTGAGGATACATTGATTTAGTACACTTAATTAAAATACGAAGTTTACATATTTTCTATGCAATTTAGATGTAATTACTGCTTTATCATAGTCATAAACGCTTTATAAACAGTGAAGATTCAGCCCCATATTGCTCTTATTGGGCCTGTCATTATAATTACTATATGGACTTATTGCTCAATATATGAAAGATGAAGCAATAGTTTTTGGAGGTCTGTATTTATTGGGGGTACTTTTTCTTTGTATTAGACAGGAACTGTTATTTTTCTGTACTATGATAAGATTTGAGGTATAGAAGGTTAAATAAATTACTTCTATTACTCTTCCTGTGTTGATGCACTAACTTACTAATGGTTTGTTTCATTCTGCTATAAATTTAGCAATGTTGTTCATTTTTTGGGAGAAACATGTCATTGGCATAATTTAATTTCGTTTTTATTGTCTATTTTCATCAATATATCAATATATCGCACTTCAAACATTTTTATTGAGACAAGCCTGGTTCTTACAAAAGAAAAAAAAAGAAAATGTATGTCAGTTAATTTAGCCACTTGCTAATGACATAAGTAGGGATGCATAATTTTCAACTAAAGTAATAGGTATTGTGATTGTGATTTGATATGTTTTCTATAAAGATGAATTTTAAACAGCTTTGTCACTGCTATAAAACTACAAGAATGGCATGTGCCTATGTTTGTAGAGGCTTAATTACAGGGTTAGCAGGGTTATTTTACTACTTTCAGAAGACAATGCTATACTATAACTTTTGGAACCCTTTAATTGGCCCCAGTAACGAAGTTAATGGTGAGGGGTGTTGTTTGTTCGTTGTTTTCTTATGCTCTATTATAGGGCTGCAACTAACGATTATTTTCATAATCGATTAATCTGGCGATTATTTTTTAACTAATCGATTATTAATCGGATAAAAATAAGGAAAGTGCTCCAAAACTGTGCTAAAAGTAAGTTAGCCGTGCGTCCTGGGTTTACGCACAGAAGCTGTGCTCGCTCTGCCAACAAAGCTTTGACCAATCACGGTGTTCGTGGGCTTGTACCGCACACTCTGTGATGGACAGGAGCACCAGCGAATCACAGAGGGTTTAAGAGGTTAACTGGACTAGTTAATGGCTTAGAAACACATTGTTCCAATGCAATCGCGGCTAATATGTGCTAACTAGCTAACACCAAGCAACTTCGGTTTAACTTGTATAGTGTCAAACAATACGTTGTGATTAAAACGTTCCTATTAACTTGTACCAGTAATGCAACCCAACTACTTTTCATGTCAAAAAAAGGTTGCCAATATGTTTGTGAAACCTCACCAGAGTCCGACTGATTTTAAAGGGGAGACGCCATTTCTCAAGTGTCCTCTTTTTCCTGTTCTCGCCCCCTAACCGTGGTTGGGGAGCACAGGGGAGATCGTCTTCTCCAGGGCCGGGGATTGCTTCCCTCCGGGGTTAACTCCCTTGAGGACCTCGTGCGTTTGCGGTGTATGAAAATGTAAATAAAAGGAGGCAGTTTCGCTGCAGAGTGGGGCTTTATTAGCTACACTGTAGGAGTAGCACCTTTTACCCTCTACGTGCCCGATCGCCGTGCTCGATCCCTGAGAGCACACGCGGACACACACACGGAGCGAGACCCGGCTCCACTGCTCCGCGCGGACATACATCCAGCGCGCCCCGGCGCGCGCACGCAATCACTCACCCTCTCTCTCTCTCCTGCACTGAGCTATAGACACAATATAGACACGTCTCACAACACCCGATTCTCCCGCTTGGACTTTGTCACGTGAACTAGTCAACTAATCGACTACTAAATTAGTTGCCAACTATTTTAATAGTCGATTTTAATCGATTTAATCGATTAGTTGTTGCAGCCCTACTCTATTATTATTATTTTTCCTTGCTGCCGTTTTGACTATGTGTTTGCAAAATGATGCCAGTTCCTTATGTTGGTTAAGTAATTTGGTATCTTCCTGCATACCAAAATTGAGTAGCTCATCATAAGTATTATTTGTTTATTCAACACTAGTAGTAATAGTAGTAATAGTAGTACTAGTAGGCAGTGTAGGAAACCAATAATTACCTGCTTGTAGGGTTGGCAAAAGTACTAAAATCAATATCGAAACTATGACTCTGAGCTGTATCAGAATACCACATGGTAATATAAAAGAAAGTACAATTTAATGTTGAAAATCACTCTCTATACTAAAAAAAAAGTTATTAATTAATAATAATTAATCATTATGGTATTAGATCTGGTATCACGTTTATTCTGTAGTATCAAAATCGAGTTTTAAATTTTAGTATCGTGACAGTGGGCAGTTTAAAATGGATCTTGAGCTCAGAACTAGTGCAAAACCACATGGTAACATAAACAAAGTCCATCCATCCATCCATCCATCTTCTCCCGCTTAATCCGGCTGGGTCGCGGGGGCAGCGTGCTGCCCAATACTCATAGCATCTGACCCCCCCTGTGAACCCCTCTGCAGGTGGTGAGCCCACAGGAGGTCATTATTACATTACATTATCAAAGTCATTATTGCATTATTTAGTGGTGAGCATCAAGCCTATACCTTAGTAAATATACTAATATACTAAATAATAATACTGTGCTTAGTATATAGACTGTAGATTTTTTATGCATTATGTGACTGTAGATTTTTTATGCATTTATGTGAAAGAGCATTTATTGATCAAGTGACACAACAGGGATTCTTTACAATAGTCATGGGACGTCTGCGGGCAGTAAACACAGACTGTACTGTACTGTTTGTCGCAGATAGAAGAGTTGGGTTAGTGAGGCTCCAATTTGGCGTCTGAATGATTATAAAGACTGTGCAGCAGCAGGCGCAATGTTCTCCTTAGTGTTTAATATGCAACCTGCTGCTCTGTGCTTCAAGGACATTGTGGATGTGTCAGGGCTGTCATAGATAAGCTGCAGTTTGTGAGACCAGGTGAAGTCACTACATTACACTTGATTCTACTTAAAACTATAGACTCGCTCCTAGTGCTTTGTATCATATTTGTGTATTGCTGTGCTGTAACAGTTCAATGTAAAATCTGTTGAAGGAACATAATTCATAGTAATCCCTTTGGGCAGCATTGGCAAGGTTCAGCGTCCACCTCCCCAAGGTCATTACGTTCAATCTTTGTCAGTGTCAGCATGTGTGGTTTTTTTTCCATCACCTTTTCATTTTGTCATTGTAAAATGAAATGCAGCCCAAGCTCCTGGAAGAAGCTATATCATAATTGTAATGCATTTAAAGGGACATTGCATTTACTAGTTAGCCAGAGTCGATGTGTGGAGACAGTTTTGAAAATAATTCATCCAGTCCTTATATTTGCAATTGACACTAAGGCTAGGCTAGCGGATCTGAATGGCGCCTCTTAGCCTGCCACTAAAAACAGTCTTACCCACTCCACAAAGCACCTGAAGCCAATGTGTTATTATGCCAGACTATCGATATAAATGTCTGCGTTGATAGAATAATGTTTGAAGTAAAACTCACCTTGAATCGCATGAATCGTCACATGTTGAGGGACTATTTGTTCAGCAGCAGCAGAATTTTACTTTGCTCTAGTTAGTTGTGATGTAACCAACTCACTTCAGCAGAGAATTATGACACACTTGTTGTCGCTTGTCCTACTACAGTTCGATTGATCAGTGGATTATAAACCAACGACGTGGCAACAGGGTAAATCAGTGTGCATTTGCCAATTGCGATATAAAGCCCAAAGATGAACACCACAAAGTTTCCACCACTTTCCAGTAAAAGATCCTGAAAGAACGAAACTCTGGCTTCTCGTTGCTGGACATGAACACGCCGATGGAGACTCTACGTTCCTGGGTCGTCTGTAGTGATCATTTCAGTCCAGACGAATTCACAGAGTCCAAAATGAGGCCTTTTCGAAAAATGACTGTGGTGCCATCCGGCTTTCCAGTACAGATTGAGAATGGGTAAGAAGTCTTGGTGCTCCGTTATGCAAATCTTTTCTCCACACAACAACTCTGGCTCACTAGTAAATGAGGCCCTATGTCCAAAATACCGGAATGTTCCTTTAATACAGCCATTTTCAAGTTGCTGTACAATAATATTGCTTTTCATTTAGTCCCCGTACAGAGTGATAGTAAGCTACTTCTGTATGCATATATAGCCTTGCCCAAGGACACAACAACAATATGCAATAAATTAGTTAAAGCATAGCTCATAATTCAGCTGTTTTTGAGAAGTTAAGATCCTTTATTAGGCAAAATGACTCTTGTTGTGAGCTTTAAGCCATGTTAGAATGTTGTTAACCTGTCAAAACATACGTGGAGTTGTTTTTTGTTTCATTCACACATGTTTGAGTAACCCTTTATTATTAGTCTGTCCACATCTCCAAAGCTCAAATGGCTCTCTTCCACCTTGTGATGTCATGAAGTGGTAGTCAACAGCTACCTTCTACCTTATGTTCAATTTTTCACAGTTGTAGGTCCCTGCTCAGACCAAACCTTGGTTCTCCTCTCTCCATCTCCTGCTTGATCACACCTGGTGTTTGTTTAGGGAAGAGGTGTTCAGGTGAGCAGTTTCCACGGCAGCCTGCTTGCACGGTTGCCAGGCAGCACTTCCGGCTGGCTCCTCTTGTCGGGAGGGGCCAGGTATTTTAGGAAAGGCTGGTGTGAAGTGGAGGAGGCGGCGCAGCCAGATTGAGAGAGAGCAATATGGATCTATTTCTAAACAGCACTGACCATGTGAGGGACTCTTTCCCGCTGCACCCAAGTCATGTAACCACAGCTGAGTGTGTGAGTTTGCGTGCACAGGGCTAGCAGAGCAGTTGGCCAGCAGCAGCAGGTTAGTCTGTTAGGATTGGGCACACACACACACACAGGCACACCATGTATGCTAACGTCTAGATCCCATTAACCAGGCAGATAGCAGCTACTGATACTGACTTGTGTGACCTGCCCCGAGCTAATGAGGAGTGGATGTGCACAAATACCTCCTCAGTGTTCTACCGCACAGGGCTGGATACTTGTACTATATGGCAATGTGCTCGATTCATTGTGATTATGCGTAGTACAGCCATGTGATGTAATACTATGTTTAGATATGGCGTTCAGTTGACCCTTGAGAGCTGCTTTACATTTTGTGGCAGTTATGGCAATTACAGTGGGATGTCCCACTGTAATTGCCATTGCCATGTCATTTTTTTGTGTATTATCTTATGTAATGCTTGGACATGGAAATATCTGGGTATCTGACACGTTGCTACGGCGACTCCAGAAATGTTTATTGTGTCTCAACAGCAGACTGCAATTTGCCAAAAAATGCACATTTGGCAACTGGCTCGTTTTTTGGAAAGTAAAGTGGATTCAATGATAGGAATGAAACAGCTCCACTCCACTGTAGCTCCTACCTGCATAGCCATGCTCAGTACACTAAGAACAATCTATATCCCAATGAGGAGTGGATGTGCACAAATACCACCCATTATAATGTGGTTTAGTCACCTGGAAACATGAGCCTGTTAAAAGATCAACAAGGCAAGGCAAGTTTATTTGTATTGTACAATTAGTACACAAAGTAGAGCTTAACAGAATAAGAAAGATACAATGTAGAATAAAAACCCCTCAGTCAAATGCACAGAAGTGATTTAACTGAGCCTGGATTTAAACCTTGTCAAAGTAGAGGCCTGTCTCGCATGTTCAGGAGCACTATTCCAGGTTTTAGCTGCATAAGACTGAAAAACTGATTCCCTATGTTTAGTCCTGACTGGGCACCAGCAGGAGGTCGGTCTCTGAGGTTCTCAGAGTGTGAGATGGTTCATATGGCAGACATGTACTTTGATGCTAAGCTATGGAGAGACTTGAAAGCACAAACCTTGTTGTGTGAAATATGAAGCAGTTCTTCTGTATAATCAAAGCTTTATTATTATGCAGTATTTTATATTTGATCATTTTAATTGTTGTATTAGAGTCTAGATTAATATTTTTTTTATTTTATTTAGTCACTGAAGATGGGAAACACTTGCTATTGTGTGTGAAAAGTAACTAAAAAAATCTAAAAAATTCAAAACAGTAGGCAAAAATCTGGAAATATTCTGTATTATGTCAATGACTGGGTGTTAAGGCCTTTATATTCATTTACATACACATAGAGGGTAATAAATATCTACACACACTTGCTCCAAGTTGTGTTATGTATTGGTCTGTGAGTGTTGGACAAAATAATACAGATAATATCCTGCTGACAATGGACAGCTGGAGCCACTTTTAACAAAGTGCATTTTCAGCTTGTATGCAGCAGGCCTTTCTCTATCTCTAAATGATCAGCTTGTCATTTGTTGACTATGGAGTTACAATCAATATTCAATATGCAATAATATGTGATAATAATGGGACTTGTGATATTCAAAGAGGAGCTATTTTACTTCTATGGGGTATTCATTGCTATAATACATACCATATTTAGATCACCATGATACCTTTTATTGTTTTGAAAAATAAATACATTAAAACGTTACTTAAGTTCAGTTTTGCACTCCTGGCTCAGTCACTCCCCCGTCTGAGTGCTATGACAACACAATCAGCACTGTCCCACTAATGAAATTACTGCACATCAGGTTTGTAAAGTTATTGTATGTTTTGTGTCATGCTTTGTATCTATAATTTATGGAAAATTGTCATGCAGGAGCATGTGTGACATAGATGAGGGAACAATATTACATGGTAGAAATATCTAAAAACATTTAGCATATTATTCCCCCTCAAATTGAACATTCTCAATTTTAGATAAAATTTCTATTTATTCATAAACAATACAGTACAGGATTTTTAATCATTTCCATTTAACGACTTACTCTGCTCCAGAGTAAGGAGGAGTATAAGATGATACTGATACAGTGTAGAATTCAGTCCCCTTGTTCCTGGCTGTCTGTGTCAGATCCTGCAGTTTACTGTAAATGACATTAAAGCTAAGACGGTCTTTTCTTGTGCCACCCTCATCCTTCTTTAGCGCCACACATCCCCTGAAACTGAACAGTTTAGAAGACTAGCATAATTCTTAAAACAATAAAATAAAACCCAGACATTAAAAAAACAAAAAACTGACAAAACAACTTTTTGATTTTTATTAATTTATGATTACGTTGCACTGAGGAACATCTTGAATATCTTTAACCTGGGGAATGCAAGAGCCATTTGCTACAATTCTTTTATTTTTATAGTATAGTTTATAGTTCCACAATGCATCTTTTTCCTCAAACAGTTCAACATTTGAGCAGAAACCTGCTGGACCACATGGTGGAGCCAGACTACAGCTTCACTATGACTTGATAAGCCTACACAGTCCACAGTGAAACAGACACATCTTATTCTAACATAAGCTAATTCCAGTGTACATTCATGATAATATAATTAAAATGGAAGAAACAGATTCTGTGTGTTAATTTTTTATAAATCTTTATAAATCCAAAATCAGGTTTTCCCGCAGAGAATCTATGTCTTGAGCTCATAAGAGACTAGAAAGATAGCTACATAGATAGATAGATATTTAATTCATCTCAAGGGAAATTCAAGTTTAGCTGCAGCATCATATTGTGCTTCTCAGTCGCATTTGTGTAAGGTCAGGTAGGGTCAACAGCTCCTGTGTCAGAGATGGCGAGTAGCAATCATCAGGACAAAAGTGTCCATCCTTTGCAGCTTCATAGCAGCCTCCTCAGGGAGCCAGTTGAACTTCTCAGTCCATTCTGTTGTTTCAGTCGGAGATGAAATGGGCCATTCCCTTGAAGGGGGAATGTCCGGACAGTGTCAGAGTATTTCCACTGGAAGGTCTTCTAACACATTTGGTGTAAAAAACACATTTCCTGTAAAAGGTCTGTAGTATCTTAGAGGCCCATTGCTAGCTCCTTAGCTAGCATCTTGCACCGTCTCCATACTTAAAAAACAAATAGTTAATTTCACACAATCCAGTCGTCATTCAACTTCTGTCCTTTGATCTGGACATGTTGCACTTCTTAGTTAAAATCCCAAGATAAGAAGGTAAAAACTGAGCTTAAAAAGGTTTCAAATACTATTCATAATTCTTGAAATTATGTTTTTAATTTTGGCTGCAGTACCTGCCGGTGTAGTTACTTTTCAATCTGTCAGTTCAAATGATCCAAACAGCAGCTTTTGACAATATTACATATGGTGCAGCTTGGTTTCGTCATGGACACATATGGACGGAGGTGTGCTATGGGGGCTGCAGCCTGTTGCTTGGGTGATTTCCACATGACGCCCCACATGCACACATGCTGAGCCCAGTGCATGCAGGACACAGACACACAGAAAGAGCTAGACTGTTGCACTACAGTTGTTCAACTTTAAAAAGAGGGCTATATCATAGCACCATTTTGGGCTCAGCCCTTTACTCAAATAAACAGCAGAAGTTTTCACAATTATATTGCAGTATATAATTATTTAAAATATTTTTAAAACTTGATTTCACTACACTGATTTTAGTAGATTCCAGAAAATAGCTTCTAAATTTGAATTTTAAACATATTTGTATAACTATCTTAAGATTATTTTTGTTTTTGCTAATAGACATTGCATTGGTTGGTATATTGTGGGAGATTTGCTATAATATATTTTTCATTGCTCTGGTACATGGAGGCCTATATTGCAATGGCAATATTTGATGGCTATACTTTGACTATACTTTGACTGCACATTGACTGCACATTTGTGCCTTTCTGATTGTATGCTTTTCTAATATTGTGCACTCCTACTTGAGTTTGTTTTTCCGTGTAATCAAAATGACATGGCACCATTCTCTCTACACTTAAGTTGGATTAAATACAGCTCATAAGTTTGTTTTTCTAAATAGCAAAGTAGTGGTTCTCATGACAAGAATGGCTTTTGCTCTGTTCAGGGATTATTAGTGGTAACTTCATTAAAATCAGCTCTGAAAAGACAAGCTTACAAATGGAGAAGGAGCAAGCCTGTGTGATGTGAGGCTCAGATCAGGGGGGACAGAAAGCATCAGGTGTGACTGCTTTATCTCAGAGCGATCAATGAAAACCCACACCAAAAGCACCCTGGGTTTTCAATACATGTTATCCTCCAAACTACAAATGGTGAAGGGAACGCTAATGCGACACAGGGCCTAAATAATGAATGAGCTTTCTGGGAGTATTTTGTGCAAGGTTAGATTGATCAGGCCTTTTTTGCCGCTGTGCACGGTGCACACCTGCCCACACATTAAGTAAATGTCAGCGTGCCTTTATGTGTAATTAATGACGTCTGCTGCTGCGTTTTGTCTTGTTTGCAGAGAAGGAGCGTGACTCACCTGTCTCTCTGCACCTCCGCTGCCCGTCATGGAGGACTCACGCTAACGGTGGAAGGGACCAGGCAGGAGCAGGAGCAGCAGCCAGCCTCATGAGCTCACCGCACACCTCGGGTAAGCATGGCTGCGGTGAGGCTAGCCGGAAGTGCATGCTCAACTTTAAAGGTCCCACGTTTTTGGAGGATTGCTGTTTAGTAGGTTTGCACAATATGAGGATATTTGATAAGTAATACTATAATATGCTTCTTGACACAATCATTTCATGTGGCCAAACCTCCTTGTCAAAGCCTGATCTCGTCAGATCTCTGAAGTTAAGCAAGGCTGGGCCTGGCTAGTACTTGGATGGGAAACTGGGAATACCAGGTGCCACAGTGGGGTGCAAACTGTTGTGTCATTGGCAAGACACTTCATTCACATTTTCCTAGTGTGAATGTGGTGTGTACATTAGGGCTGCAACAACTAATCAATTAAATCGATTAAAATCGACTATTAAAATAGTTGGCAACTAATTTAGTAATCGATTAGTTGACTAGTTCACGTGACAAAGTCCAAGCGGGAGAATCGCGAGAAAAAGAGGACACTTGAGAAATGGCGGAGGTGAACGCAGGCAGTAGTGTGGACTGTCCTGCTGAAAATGTTAGCACAGACAAACACAGACGACCCAAGTCCTCAAAAGTTTGGGAGCATTTTACATTAACACCGTCAAAAAACAGTGTTAGGTGCAAAATGTGCACAGCTGATCTGGCATGGCAGCACAACATCACTGCGTGAGCATCTGAAGAGGAAGCATGTTAGAGCCATGGGTGAAGGAGATTCACAGCAAATTCATGTTAAGATATTACGGATTCATCTAGAAACTATTTGTTTTTAACTTGGCCGGAGATGTTAGCTTTGAAATCTATCATAAACTGTAGATAGTGCTTTTATACCTACGCTGAGAACCATTCTCCAGAAATTAAACCGAGGGGCAACGTCTTTTTTAAACCGATACATGAAAGCCACCAGAGTACATCGGTCTCTCCCCTTTAAAATCAGTAGGACTCTGGTGAGATTTCACCAACATATTGGCAACCTTTTTTGACATGAAAAGTAGTTGGGTTGCATTAATGGTACAAATTAATAGGAACGTTTTAATCACAACGTATTGTTTGACACTATACAAGTTAAACCGAAGTTGCTTGGTGTTAGCTAGTTAGCACATATTAGCCGCGATTGCATTGGAACAATGTGTTTCTAAGACAACATTAGCTCGTCCAGTTAAAACCACTTGCCACCCACTCGCCCGCCGGCGGGCGATTTCAAAACATTAAAAAGTCAAGCCAGATGGCCGTGGCTATTGTTACGTGACCGTAATGAACTGCCGGAAGGATATTCTTACGTGACTTCCGCTCGGACATGCGCAGAATGGAATTTTCAGACTTTGGAAAATTTCATGTACCATGGCGAGTGTTTTATAAAAAATCCCCAAAATTAAATGTTTTATTTCCTTCTTTTTATCCGATTAATAATCGATTAGTTGAAAAAATAATCACCAGATTAATCGATTATGAAAATAATCGTTAGTTGCAGCCCTAGTGTACATGGATTGGCCAGTGGCGCTAATTGGCAGCCTCCCTCAGTATGCCTTAGGGCAGCTGTGGCTACAGTAGTAGTTTACTGTCATCAAGTGTGGAGTGAGAAAAGCACTATATAAGACTAATGCATCATTATCATTATTAAAACTTTTATTTAAAACAAAAGACACATCACACATATCAAATTAAAAACATAACAGAGGCTAAACCAAGAAGTAAACAAAGCTAATTTAGGTTATAATATAGAAAATCATGAAAAACTGTTTATTTCTGCCATATGGAGAATTTTGTGTTGTTGAGATATGTTTATTTTCTTGCGATTATTATTGCCTGAGCCAACATAGCAATATTGATATTTTTGTAGCAGCCCTACCAGTTAACTATAACTGTGTTTCTAATACATTATTTGTATGTGTACTGTTGTAAGTAATGTAATGAATGACTCACTATGCATCAGCATCAGTGATTTATCAGACCCCACTTTCGTCTCATTTTCTTAATTTTGGGACATGAACATGAGTGAGACGAGGCTTTAGTGACAATGATTGGCTGAAAAAAGAGATCGGCTGTAAAGGTGACCAATCAGCAGTAGAGTTGTAGCCAATAATTTCCTGACATTTGATTGGTTTATTGGCATTGACAGACAATACTGTTCTCTCTGATTCTAAAGCAGATAAGGAAATAAGTGGACACGACAGTTATTTTATAACTCATGATGCTGTAACACACTTAACACTTGTTTTTGCCCAACACATTTCCTCTTTGGTGTATAGCACCAGAGCCTAGTTAATTCCTGCCATATAAATTAAAGAACACATTTTCTAAATTGACTTTTAATCGCAGAATTTTAATCACAGGATGTGTCTGAATAGAGTTGTGCATGTCAGTGTTTTTAGCTGTTCAGTTCTCTGCAAGCAACATACAAGAAAAACAGTACAGATCACAGAAGATGACCACATGTTTACAGCTAGAGCGAGGCTGTTTTATATGGATTCTATGCAGTGTATCAGATCACACAGTGTATGAGTCTGTGATCTGTAGGATTTTATCTAAAGACAGCTCAGTAGATTTTATCATTGTGGCATCACGGGGGCTTTATTGCTGTACTTAAGAAAAGTCACTGTCCTTCATGCAAAGGGCTGTTGTTTTGTGAACACACGTTTGTTGTCATTGTTTGTGATAGCTTTATTGCATATAGGAAATAATGCTTGATTCACCAAGGTCCAGTCCAAATGATGATGATTTTTAGCAGTCCAAGCTTTAGTTAATTGTAGTTGTATTTATGAAAAAAGATCTTTGTTTAGTGTGTACTTTCTTATGATCAGAATTTTAGCAGGTGACTTTGCACACCTGTAGAAGGGTTTTGGCTCACAATCTAACATATCTCCGCTAGGTCCTGAGGTGAAGGCTTGAGTGACTGGCTGTAACTTGGTCGTCATGGATACAAATATAGTACATACAGGCAGAGTACAGACAGCCGCAGCACAGACTCCTGGGGTTGATGCGCCTCAAATAGAAACGCAAAGATGAGTCATCGGCCGGGCTGCTGCAGTGCTCACCTTTAACAGATGTGTTTAGTATGGTTCTGCAGGCACCTGGTCACTCACTTGCTCTTGTCTGCTGTGGCGCTGGAGCTCTGAGTCTGGGCCAGACAGCCAATCATCAATGAATTATTAGAGCTAACAGGACTGTGAGTTTGACACGGTGTCAGAATGGATGTTGTATACTTGTCTTGATGCCTGTTGTGTTCTTGTGAGTCATAGTGAGACATCCCTGATGCTGCTGGAGGATACTGAGCTGTTTACACCGAGCTGAGGCAGAGGCGGAGGGAGGTGATGAAGAGGAGGTGGGATGAATGCACCAGGGAGTGATAGGAAAGCAAACAGGAGAATATTTGGGCTAGTGTCAGAAAGTTCACTTGCTATTTTTATGTGCTATTCTAATACCAGTCTAGGAATTGTTTTGCAGAAATGTAGGTGTTTATTATAAATTTGTGTATTTATGTGAAAGGGGGGTATTACATTGAGTATTATTTGTTAAGACATAACATATTAAGACCACCATGTTACTTTTATTGTTTTGAAAATCTAATATTAGCTGCAAACAACGTAAAAGTTTCAGTTTTGTTTTTGCCCTCCGTACTCCCTCTTCAGTGGGCTATTACAACTCCAACAGCATGCATTTTGTTAATGAAACAACTGCACATCGCATCAATTTTGTCAAGATGTAGTGTATTGTGTTGTATATTTATATAAAACATATGCTTGTGGGCTGAGCATTGCACAGGGTAGTGCTGCCTTAAGTGACCACACCTGCATAGGCCTGTCAAGATAAAAAATGTTGAAGCATTTGCAGATATATTGATATGGCGAAATGATAAGCGGAAATATTGAGACTATTGACACAATATCAAAAAAACAAGATAAAATGAAGTAAATAATTTTAAATAGACAGTATCTTTAAAAGACATGACCTGCAACTAATAAATACCAAAAGGACCCATTAGCCATGAAAGTTACTTATTCAATTGCCTACAGCTCAAATCGTATTGTATTACAACAAAAATAACAAACATCTCCCCATTATTGCAAAGAAAAAGTGCCCACAAAAAATACTGAGCCCCAGAATTTTTTGTTCCATCTGTCATGTCTGGAACAATAAATTGATATAGTATAATATCACCATTGCCATATCTGAATGTGTTTCATGGCATCTTATGTAATCTAGTTAACGTTAGCACTTGGTGATGTGCCTTTTCACTATTAAAAATTCACTTACTGGTCGTATACCAAATGCTCCATTACTTTTTATACTTCAAAAACCTTCACTTTCATTTTATGGTAAGCAATATTTCCCCATTAGCTATTAGTTTGTCACTATACAGAAATACCATTTTACCAAATCATATACGGTACTGCTTGACATCGAACTACTGCTTTCTGTATGCATTTTGCTCATCGTTATAAGCCCTTTTTGCTTAGGACTCAAGTGAATGGAACAAACAAAGCCTATAAATAGCAGCCAGCACTTTCAATTAATAATATGCACACTGACACTGAAGTGAGCGCTGCCTCGTCTTCTGTTTCTAAAATAGGCTTTCCCGTGGTTTTCCGTGGATGTTCCCTTGTGGCACTACACCACCTGGTCAAGTACAAGATGACTGTTTTAGACTGACTTAAATATTAATGTAGACTTATTTTAGCTTTATTTTGTAAGTGCCTGGCTGCAGTATTTGGCCTTGCTATTTGTGGATCCCTTTAATGCATTATGTACATGGTAATAGAACTAAAGACAAGTGCACATGCATGGTAAGCATTAGCATTTGATATGCTAAAATATATGAACTGCTAAAATAATACAAGAACCACATCGGTGTTGCGAGATATAGTGAAAAAAGAAGGATTTGAGATGCAAGATTTTTTTCTGTATTGATTTGACTGATCACCAGTGCTTGGATTTTATTTTTTCTTGTCAAAAACAAAATTGCTTTCAATATTCATTTTATGAACACAAAAAAGACAGTGTCATTTAATACAACAGTCGAACTCCATTTCAAACCCGACTTGAGTCAAATTCCCGACTTGAGTCAAATTAATTTAAATAACACAATCACAAGCTTTCAAGAACAAGAATAAGCTACAGAGTTAATCTATTTATTTATGTTGTTATATTTTTTTATATTGGAGACTTATTTTTAGTTGTTTGTGGAAGAATGTTGTGATGATTTTGATACTAAGGAATAGGCTTAATACTCAATACCGATTCTGATGCCACAATGATTAAAAAAACATTCAACATTGTATCATAGTACTTTCTTTTATATTACCATTGCCATGGCCGAGTGATCGCGATATGTTCCGTAGTCGTCCATGGGTGTCTTCTATGTGGTCTTGTACTTGTTCAGATACAGCTCAAGATCATTCTAAAACTATTCAGGAATGGTCAGTTTCTTTTTAGTATTGATACTTGCTCAAATGAGTACTACTTTCAATACTGGTTTTAGTATTGTTTTACTCTTGAAAACCCTATTCTAGTATGTTTAATCTTGCCACACTCTCAAAAATCATTAGCATCATTGTTACTGTGAGTAAATATGCCTCGCATATTTTCCTTGAATTGCTGAGCATGTTTATCAAAGGTGAGTGCATTCCCTTTTATTTGCTATCCTTTCCAATCAATCCTTGGATGATTATGTAACCGGTGACAGGCCTCATTAATTCAAGCATCTGCCGCCATAAGCTGCCACCATCCCACGTCGCTGCCGATCCCCAGTAGACAGGTCAAGGTAACAGCGCAGGTCGCCATAGCTATGGGGGTTAAAGAGTACACCAGCCCATTCCTTCCCTCCTCTCACCTGGGGGAGGGGGTGGGTTTATAGACACATGGAAATGGACATACAAGTGCTGCTTTTTGATCGACCACTGAAACTGTAGACAAGAACATTCCATCTTGTTTCCAATCGGCAGGTGAAGAAGCCATATAGCGACACGACAACCCCCCACCGACAACACTGGCTGGAGGCTTACTGCTCTACTCTGCGCTATTTTTATCCAGCGGCTCCTCCTCCTCCCTACAAGGCTATTTTCAGCTTCATGCCCCCCCACCACCTCCATCTCTCGCTCTGTTAGTAAATGTCTTTTTTCTATAGCGGTAAAAGCAGCAGTGTGAAGCGAGGATCAAAGCTTGTATAAGGACTCCCCTTGTCTCTCCACTTCCTCTCCTCTCACTGATCCACTTTCCCTCCCTCTCTCTCGCTCTCTCTCTCTCTCTCTCTCTCACTCACTCACTCACTCTCTCTCTCTTTCTCTCTCACTCTCCTCCCTCCCTCTCTTTTTCTCTCTGCTGTTGTTCATTCACACTCGCAGACACTCAGTATTAGCAGTCTGACCGGCAGCTGCTTCTCCAGCTCTGTTTTTTTCTAAATTATTTCTCTTCTTTAATTTTTTTTTCTTTTTGATTTGTTTTGAATCCAACCGCTTTCTCTTGCTTCTTTCCCTCTTCCCTCTCTTCTGTCATTCTCTCAGCACTTGGTTCTAATTTTGGAAGCATGGAACCTCGGGGAGCTCTCTCCCAAAGCTATTTGCGTCCTCGCCTCCCTTCCGCCGTGTCTTCTGGGCCAGTTCTCGTCAGACAGGAGGAGATGGGCACGGAGAGCCCTTGATGCGGCGTGCAGGGGAATTCACCTTCTGTTTGTTTTTCAGCTGCAGCCTCTCCACTTTCTCCACTTGCTCTGGTTAGCACAGAAGAGGGCTGAAGGAGTTTGAGAACACTAGCGGAACTACCTTCATGTATAGCTGTCTCTGTTTTGTTACTGATACTTTTCAAATAACCAGCATTTTTGATTGAAATTACCTACATTGTCACTGCTTCAGAAGCCTGGGTCTTTTTAGACTTTCTAGGCCTTCTAGACTCATAATTTCTCTTTTTAAGAACCACTCAAAGGACTTGATAAAATCAGATTTAGTCTGAACTGTTTCTAGACTGACCATCATAACACAAGCTGGAGCCCAAAAGCACATACTGGTGAAGGCAGAGCAGAGCCAAAGTGCCAGCAGAGCTGTCTGAAGTTTGCTTATGTCCGGATACTTTCTGAAAGTAGGGCGCTTGGAGTATTTTTCAATGTCAGTCATTCAGTGACATTTTGCAGTGTCTCTTGAGAAAGCCATGCTGACATCTGTGCCGACACACTGACTGGTGTTGAGGGTTGATGCGCCTCTGGTCCTGGCATGCTGTTGCATCCCCCCATGTCAGGACTGTGCACCATGTTGCAGACCATCTATGAGACAGAGTCCTGCTTTTCCACATCGGGAGCAGACAGCCACCAGCCTCTGGAGCTCCTCAGAGACAGCAGCAGGAGCTCCGACGCTGCCGTGCCCACGGCCGGTGAGTCATCTCTGGGAGAGCAGAGGGAGGGAGAGGCGCACTCATAGGGAAACACACTTAGAGCTGCGACTCTGGAGTGGAACCTCAGTGTTGGTTCAATCTACAGTGCAGGCACACACTAAAGACAGTTTTGTGCTTGGTCCTCAGAGATGTGTCCTACAAAGTTGAGTTTGATTTAGTGGGCTTACAGCAATGGCATTAGCATCAGAATGGCTCTGCACTCCATCTGAGGGACTGTTTTCAGAATGATATCAGGTATGGAAATAGACTAGAATCAATGTGTCTGTTTAACCTAGGCTGTGTATTTAAGAGTCAGTGGATTTATTGCAGACATTTGTGTTTCCATGTGTGCCACCATGTTCTAATTACTTTTTGGAGCAATTATATAATCTTTACATTTGTCATTCACGTTGCATCAGGTTATGCAATGCAGTGCAGACTGGTATGCATATTGCTTGCCGTAAAGCATAAAGCAGGACTAGTTAAGTACACATACCTTCTCATATATTGCTTGTGAGGCTGCTTCTGAACTGTTGCTGGGACACACAGGATATAAATTCAGTCTAATCTTGTGTTGAGCTGTGTTTACGACATTGGCTCACTTGCATATGCAGGTCAGTAGAGTGCACAGACCTAAGGTCACAAAGGTTAAGGTCACAAAGTTCAGTCTGTTTGTCAAGTCATGTTGGGAGGCCAACACCTTTTGTTATTGTTACTGAAGACCCCTGATGTCATAGTGTATGTATGTGTATGTGTATTTATTTTTAGGTGTGTTGTTATCATGTTGTCTCTGGTCAGTGTATGTATTCTGAGACTGGAGCTATAACTTGTTTTGAGCAGCACTGGCCCCTTAATTCCAGCCTTTCCTAACATAGCTGTGTGCTTCCCCAGTATCCTTTTGCAGGTTTCTCTATGATGAACATCTAGAGCAGCAGTTTGATAGAACACTGTGCTTTATAGGGCCTTCCCCAGGGATCTGAAGTGGCTCCGTCAGCTCAGGTGTAATACACTGAATGGAAATGCACAGTTAAAAATATGTTCTCAAAACCACACATGCTGTCATAGAACCCTAATTATGTAGCACAGGTGTTTTTCCACATATTTCATCCTCACAAACAATATTTAGGTGCTTAGTGAAATTACATGGTGCAGAAAGCATACACTGAACAGAGCATATCAAACATAAAGCCATTATAAACATGCGTCATTTCTTTAGGATTGATAAATACATTTCCATACTTGTGCTGTCATGCCTAGTGGTAGCTCTGCCTGCATTATTGTTCCAATGGATACAATATTAAGTGTGACCAATATAACTGTGTAATTCCTTGTACAGTAAAGTAAAGAATAGTGAACCAAAATCTAAATCTGTTCATTTGTTCATTAAACAAACTTTGGCATGCCAACTCATTCTCACAGAGGTTTTATGACCAGTATGGGGTCTATCTAAATTAAAATGCTGATTCAGTATCTAGTCTATACCATAATTTGAATATCAAACAATTCAACAGTATTCAAGAAATTAACAGACTATGATCACAATGGCAAACTGCAAACCCAGAATGTATTTAACATATTGCTTCAAACTGGCCATATAATACATAATACAAGAAATATTAGTGTTTTTCCCCATACTGTATAGCAAAGGTCTTCAATTACATTTTTCTGGGGGGCAGATTTTTTGATGGGCTTCGGTCTGGGGACTGGACTACTAAACTGCATCATAATTTAACATTTTATGAAATCCAGAAATAATAATAATAGTGTTGTTTATATTATATTGTTATATTATTATGTAACATTATTATATATATTATAATATTGCTCTACTAAAAGCAAAGCCAAGAGAAACCTACTGTGATAACCAGAAACCAGTTCTAGACTAGACAGGTTTAAACCAAGGCAGACTTACTACTATCCCTGGTCTACAGTGTCTATCCTAAATTGTGACTCCTTAACCATACCTTAGACAAGACTAAATTAGGTCTAAACAAGCACTAAAGTAGGTATTCCCAGGTCTAAATGTAAATGGCATTACGACAGGTTCAGGTTCAGTTGAAGTTTAATGCATAGTACAGTAGGCTACCACAATAACAGAGCTAGCTTTGCTGTTTAGTGCACTAAGCATATATGCAATTTTATTAGAACAGGTGTCTATCCGTACCTCACAGTCACAGGTTAAGCCCATTCAAACAGTGAAGCCTGGGAAACATAATGTCCAAACGTTGTCCTCCGGCGCCGCTGCACATTAACATTTGTTAACATGGACTTCAAAGCAGTTATCAATTAAGCTTTTAGTCTGTGTGTGTGCATTACACAGATGTGCTTAGACTGGTTTCAGATAAACGGGGCTCTCTGGCTCACTGTGAACAGCTACAGAGATGCCGCAAAGTAGTGCAAAGTGTTCCAGAAGTGATGCGGAAGTGTCACAAAAAATAGATATTATTTTTTTAATCATGCGAAAGTGGGCTGCGTGTCAGGTCTTATTGCTTAGCAGGCTGAATTTGGCCCACGGACTGCCTACATCCCCTGCAGTATAGCAACTAATAAGGAATGATTTAAACTAGGGATGTGCATGTCCTCTAATCAAGAAATTGATCATTAAGAATTTTGTCACATTCATTTTTTTGACACACCTTTTTGGAGATCACCATACCACTCAATGAGTGCATTTACCTGCACATCAGGTGCAGGTAAATGCCGATCTTGGTGCATGTATACACAGTATCCCGGTTTCTGCAACACAAAGTTGAGTGCGCATGCATCCAAAAGACAAACAGTTTTCAGTCTTTTCATCAAACAGTATCCAAAAGAAATAAAGCGACCAACATAAATAAAATGAGTGAAATGACTGTTATGTAAAGAGCTGCGCTAAACCTGCACACGTACGACCTGCACTTGTATGATCTCTGAAAACATGAACCATCTCCAATGCGATATGCGCACAGAACAGACTCACCATCAACATCATCGACATCCTTCTGTCACAGAAACAACACATATATTTCACTGAGTTGTGTCATTTAGTCTGACAGAAGGTGAAGCATCAGCACAAAGAAAGAGCTGTTTTTTCAGCACTTAGTTTATGCAAATGAGCCATGTGGTTTTAAGTTTTGTTTCTGTAAGACGTAAACAAATGTCCGCAAAAGCTGCATTAAACACATTCTAATCTCAAACGGGCTGATGTGGCTTTATAGTGGTTATGGTTTATATGTTGTAAAGTTAAGTTTATTTATGCAGATTAGTCAGAGTAATTATGATAATTCTAATATGAAAACGTTCATGATTAATCGAAAATTGATACTTAACTTTCCCGGCAATTGATTAAGAAAATTTAATCGAATTCCCATCCCTATTTTAAACTACCGGTACTACAAACCCAGAAGTAAGAGGCGTGCTAGGTTTAAATGTACACAGGCACCCAAAAATTCATGCTGGTGAATATTAACAGTTTGTGAACACAAGGAAATATAAGATAAGATTTTAAACGTACTTCCTTCTTTTGCGGTTTGAAAATCAGCTAATGTAGATTTAAGGGCTATTATTTTCTTGTTCACTTTGACCTATGCACAGCTGTAAAGAGCTTACTGAACAAATTACTGTCCCAGATATTTAAAAGTTTAAAAGTTGTACGGCAGCAGAACATAGAGCAGCCACTACCATGACCTACACACTGCCAGCCCATAATACGTGCAAGCCGGTTGTCTCTACGGTAACCTTGCACATGCGTCTAGCCTTGTTCTTCTCTAAGCTTCTAATTTGTCTAAAGTACTCTCGGCCATTATACTATTTTTACCTCTCGCTCTTTTCTTCTCTGCCGCTGTGTCTCGCTTTCTGCTGGCTTTTTTTTTTTCCAAGTGTTTTGCTGCACTGACGTCATAGTGCTTATTTCTTTCAGCTACACACACAGGGGCAAGCAGAGCATAGACCTCAGTCTGACGTTAACAAAAAGACCAAATTGGACCTGTATGTGTTGATTATCTAATTCTGTTATTTTTTACACTAAATATTTGAAGACCACATTTAATGCAATGTTCTGAGAAGTTGAACAACATGAAGAACCTCAAAGTTTGATCAGAGCTGACACACCTTACATTCCCAAAACACATACACACGCACGCTGGAAATTCCCAGTTGGTGGTTTGTTGCTCCATGCAGTGCGTTCCAGTGGTCGTCTTTATGAGAAAATAGCATCTGACCTCAGGAATAGTGTAATGTAAACAAGTGACATTGAGACAATAAGACCACAGGCTGATGTCACCACAGCATTAGCATTCCCCATCTTTATAAACACCAGGCATGTTTAATACGTTCTTTGCATACCAAGTAACTATCATTGGTGATCTTGTTAGTTTGGTTAACGTCACTGGACTTTCTTAATGTTTACAGATATTGATAGGTACTGGTATAAATATTTGTAGGTCTAAAGTTTAGTCTCATCTGAAGTAAATCAACATTTAAAACATGATATTAAAGGTTTCAAAAGTATTGTCAATATGCAGTTAAAACCAACGGAACTTTGACCCTTGACTGAGCTTTACAGTTGCCTAGGCTTGTCACAACAGCAAATTTTGAAGTACGATATATAGCTGAAGAAAATATAGAAGATAAACTATACACTGACACAATAACCCTTAAGCAGAATTATCCCCCTAAACTATTCTAAATGTACATTATGGTTAAAAACCATGTCTTCCAATTTTAAAAAATGCAGAATGAAATATGGTAATTATTTTGTGTCTATAATGAGTCATAAAAAGTATTTATTCAACCGTCTACAGCACAAACCTTGTTGTAGGACAGAGACAAACTAGTCCCCACGATAATAATAATAACTAGATATAGTAATTATTGTGATAGGCCTAGAGTTTGCAGTGTAATGAAGCAACATGTAACAGGTTGATACCAAAAATAACTTCAGTTGGAAAAGTAAAGTTGGTTCCCAGCCCTAACAAAACAATAGCTTGCTTCCTTGTTGTTTCCCAAAACCTTTAAATGAGTTTTATAAGATGAGAATGTCCCATTTCATTGACCTATCATGCTTGTAAAATAAATGCTATCCTAAACTATTGCTTGTGCTAAATGACACATAATCAATCTAAATCAGTCAAGGTTTCTAAATATGCCTTTTCAAGTATGTGTTTACACGAGCCTCTGCCCAAAATAACAGCCAATCTGAAAACAGTGGTTATATTTTACAAAAAGAAAAAAGACATTAAAAGTGTATATGTCTTGTATTCTTTAATGCGCATTGTTCCTGCACATTATCAACACTCCAGCTACATGAGATTAAACTAAACACATTGTAGATTAACTAAAACACCAAATAATTATTGAATTTTTCTAGTTTAACTGACTAGACCAACTGAAACTATCCGGACACAATACATCTTTTTTCCTTTCCTTGGATACCCCTGACTGCAAGAGAGGAGTCCGTTAGGAGTCTCATTATACGATCAACTTAGAACATTAGCTCTGCTTGTAACTAACTGTGTGTGTGTTTACCAGACTATAAATGTCCTTGCTTTGACGTCAGACGCTGGCTGTTGAGGAATGCTGCATGCTTGCCAAACGCGCACACACACTCGCGCCGCGGCCTGGACAGTGTGTGTGTTGTAGTAGAGCGGAGGACACGTGCGTCACGCTGAAACGCCACTATATTTGTTTAGGTCATTTGGATATGAGGGCCCGCTGCACACACTTAGATCATTTATTCCCATCTCCATGCACTTTTTCAGGCTTTGGAGCAACTTTTTCAACTGCAGTAAACCGTCATAACAGAGCAAACTAAAGCTGGACCTGGTCTCTGTGACTGTGGCTCTAAATTGGCCTTTCATTGGATATATGAAGTGAAGTCATAATGCTTCTTCACTGCGGGATAGAATAGAAGAGAGGGCATAGCAGGATAAGAAATTTGGAGGAGTGGGGATTTTAACTTGAGCATGAAGCATTGAGGAATAGTGCTTTTTTTTTTTTTAAAAAAGGTTTGTTTTTTTTTGCATTTTTTCTTATTTGGTAATACATTCATAGCACTGAATATATGTCCAGTACAGTTCCAGTGCAGCCTTTCTTTCTGCTTTAGTTGTTGTGTTAAGTTCTGTATTTTTATCTCAGACTTATTGATTGATACCTTGCATTCAATTCATACGTGAGCCTGAATCATGTCAGGGTCAAAGGTCATCTCTGGGCTGTGGTTGCACACTTAAAACCATTGTAAAGTGGACATATTGTCTTCTTTTCACATGCCTCTTTGATGAGTACTAATTATCTTATCGTTCATACTTTGGCTGCCTGCACTTGATTGGCTTAGTCTCCAGAGGCCTCGCTGTCTGTCTTTAAACAACAGTGCTCAGCTTTGTATAGAAAGGTCTTCTAATAGGGTTTGGGGTCTACATTGTGGGTCAGTGGGTTCAGCTGGAGTACCGTGGTGAGACTGGAGTAAGGGGCAGCTTCTTTCCTTGGCCTGTGGCAGTGTGCTAATCTGCCTGCTGCCTCCTGACCTATTGCCCCCCTGCACTTAGAGGAAATAATGCATTTGACGTCACTGTGGCTAGGACTGTCTTACTACTGTACATATACATGTACAGTGATCACTGTAAGCTGATTGGAGAGGCTAAGCTGATTGAGGACTTCCGATCTGAGAGACTCTGAAATGAGTTCCTGCAGGAATACTGGGAGAGTGTCCAGAATATGAGGACGGAGGTGGTCAGTGTGATGTGGAGGAGGAGAAGGGCAAATACACAACTCATAAATGTGTGATAATGTATACAAATACACACTATTGATGCCATCATTATATAATTTGTGTAATCTAGTTCTATGTTCACAGCAACTGTGTGCAGACCTCAGTTGCAGTCTCATGAGTAATCCATCATTATCATATTATGTACATCTACAGACATATACATATAACATGTATAACAAAAGGGAAAAATCCTTTGTGACAGCAGGATAGTGTCATGGAGTTGCAGGTTAACAATGTATAACATACCCATGTGGAATATCGGCCATAAAGATTTTGACCAGAAGTGCCCTTTTCAGCGGATAATATTGAGAAACCAACACCTATCAGGCCCTAATGCTAATCACTGCAAACATAATATCAAGATAACTTTAAACATTTCACTCCTGCACATATAAAGCATTTTGCAGATTGTAAATTTTGCTTTACTGCTTGTCTGCTTACATACCTATTTTCAGGCTCTACAATAATACAGTGGCTGTGCCAGTGGGTTTAGTTTCAATTTGCAAACAAAAAATGTGTCAATCAACCAACCAATCACTTGACTCGAGTTTTTATAAATTGCCTGTATGTTATTGTTTGAGTTATAATATAGTACAGGACTGCAAGATTTGAATAGCGGCAATTAGCAAATTCCAAAGGCTGCAGTTATAGGCTGAGGTAATATATTATCCACTACAAACAAACAAAATATCCTGTCTCCAAGGGAACGTATTGTGTAAAAACCTGCTGACCCTGTAGTTTACAAACACATTGTAAAAGGCAAGCCATTATATTCCAGTCTTATCTCAAATGTGAATGCTTCTGGATGTATTTACAGTGTGCTCTTTGAACTGATTCCATAACTCACAAGTCTAATTGCAACAAACATCTATTTGATATTTTTTCCCAAACCATTGAGCCTTAGTACCGTAATAGTTAAACAATGTTGTATGATTTGCTCCATGTGGTTTCCACCGTGTCAGCTCACAGCTCTTCGGGGCCTGAGCAGCAGATCAATATTAATCCCTTGTAGTGATTAGCTCAAGTGGTGCCACAGATCCACATCAGCGTGAGGCGCATTGTGCTTGTCACCAGGCACAGGCGGCTGCACTTACATTCACACTCAGTAGAAGACTGGAACACTAACATTTGTAAATTGTATTCAGTTGATTGAATGCTCCTACTTCCTTTGTCCATTTATGATGATGGTGATGAAGTTTCCTAATAATTATCTAAAGAGGCCATAGTCCAGTGTTCTTGTCAATTGGTTAGCATCATTGAATATCAGAGAATTTACACAAGCAGCCTGGAAATAAATGTAAAAATCTATGAAATATGGCGGACTGTATATTGCCAAGCAATGCTGTATCCTATTTTTATATTCTGTCTATAATATGCTATGCTTTTTTGTGTCTAGTTTTAGCATGGTATGAAGGCATTCTCTTGGTTAATTTATTGGATATTTGCATACCAAAAATAAATGTACATAGAAATTGGCAATAATTTTTATCTACAGCCTTGTTTCATTACAAAGCTAGAGTTGTGAATTTTGTCCATCGTGGTTTGTATTTATTTATATGTAAAATCGAAGTACACGATTTAAGCATCATTTGTGTGTATTGACAGACCCTCTCTGCTCTCAATTTCAGACACTTATCTTGACTGAACAATAGAGAAAATATCAACAGTCCGATAATATTTTGTATGTTTGCAAATACTGTATACCATGCTGCTTTGGTTAAAACAAAACATAGCATAATACCTTCCATTTATTCTTAAATATAGCAAAAAGCCTGTATAGTTCATTTATATGAGTGTCTTAAACTGTGTTAGGGGGTAACAGTGGCACTATAGTATTTCTAATTGTGTGTTGTGTTAATGCAGAGACACATGCTATATTTAGGTGTGAGGACTGGGTGTACTTGAGCACTTGCACCATGATGGCAACTCATGTGAATGAAGTGATGTCACACAACTCTCTGTGCTCTGTGTTACAGTGGAGGTGAAGAGCGGCCTCCCGTCCAGCATGCACAGTCTGGTCGGAGCAGCCGGAGAGCAGAGAGGAGCGCCTGGAGACACTGGTGAGTACCAGTCCAACTGCTCTTCAGATACCCACCACCAGCAATGGAGAGACAGCACGCAAATACACAAGTGACTCTGTATTTGAGTACGGCTGTGACAATAACTGAAACATCCATATGAAAAGTCTCACAATAATATCTTTGGCCTAATTACGAGCTTCTTTGCTTAAATACATTGCCCAAAAAATAGAGGGACCTACAGCCTTCACAGTTTCAGGGCAACTTCACATTTTATGCCATACTTCAGCGACAATATTATGGGACATTTTTGCTTTTTTCTGATGGACTGCAAAAATATCTTTTGTCACTATATCACAAACCTCGACTTTATATTCGATTCAAATTGTTTTTAATACACAGTTGTCTTTGATGGAGTTTTGTGTTTTAAAGATAAGTAACAAGTAGTTAAAGCTTTAATACAGTAAACGACACATGCATAAAAAGAAATGATTTTAGTGAGTGCTAAAGTCAAGTGTTTCGCATTTTGTTCCGGACATTTTGAGCTGTTTACAAAAAGCTATCATTACATGTCATTTTCTTCCACTCACTTTTATAGCAACAAAAGAATGAAATAAAAGAGTGAGTGAGTGGGTGCTGCAGGAGCTGCTTAATGTGGTCACAGAGAATGGCTCTGTGTGCACTTGATCATAATTATATGTGAACACGGCACAGCTCCACTTTCTCTTTCAGACAAGCATAACTCGGGATTGTCTGCGGACTTATTCAGATCATTATAAACTGTACAGATATGTATCTTAGTAGGTGTGAACGCACTATAATGGTATAAAAATACTTGACGTGCGTCCAGGGCGTCCGCTGCGGTCGGTCATTGCCTTGTTTTCCCAGTCGAGAGAGTGACTTTGGGAATTTATTTATTACTTTGGAGATTTATTACATAAAACACCGGAGCTCAGAGCCCTCCGCCCTGCTGCCTGTGGCGGCCCACCTCCAGGCTGTCCCAATACTCAGTCCTGGTTTACACCTGGTTTAGTCCTGATTTAATCCTGATTTAGTCCTGGTTTAGTTCTGGTTTAGTCCTGGTTTTGACCTGGTTCAGTCTTGGTTTAGTCCTGGTTTAGACCTGGTTTAGTCCTGGTTCAGTCAGGAATATCTGAGATGTCTGTAAATGCAGTGCCAAACAAACTTAGCAATTAAAAATAAAATAATTTTTCATTCCACATGAGCAAACAAGCTGAACTCTCACTGTGGTAAAAACAGACAAACAAACAACAACAAAAATATGCCTGGCGCCTAGGCTCCTATCAGCTTGCTTACCTATATTCCCCTTTTACCTGTGCCCACTACTGCCCCCAGGTGTCTACAACCAAAAACGTTTAGAAATAAGCTAAAATAGCGACTAAGGCATACCCACCCTTGGTTTGTCACTGCCGGGCACTGTCACCTTTTTTCTCTGAGGAGTTTGCAGGTCTGATAATGGCGTGTAGGAGAGTTTCTGAGGGTGTTCTATGTTCCAGGTGGGGGTCAGGGAGAGGGGCCGGCAGGAGCAGGAGGCCCAGTGGACCTGCGCACAGAGCCTAGGCCAGGCTCTCTGTCTGGGAGCAGTGCGGCTGTGGACACGGCCCTGAGAGAACAGCAGCTCCAGCAGGAACTGGTCCTCCTCAAACAGCAGCAGGAGCTTCAGAAACAGCTGCTGTTTGCTGAGTTTCAGAAGAAACACGAAGTTCTAACCAGACAACATGAAGTGCAGCTACAGGAACACCTCAAGGTACTGCCCCTGCCACACTGTCCACTGTCTCTCTCATTACAGACAGTAGACAGTAGAGATGTGGTACTTGTGTCACGCAAACTTACCATTAACATTCAAGATGTTCACAAACCATCTAAAATGATAAGTTTGCCCTGGCCCTGTATTTGGCTTCAAAATAGCTTTGTCTTTTTTTGTCTTTTCAAGTATATAAATCAACTGATGTGTTTGCCTTAAACAAGTGTACACTTCAATGCTGTATTGTATGTGTTCGATTGGATCGGATCATATCGCTCAAAGTAAACACATGGCTGTGTTGTGTGCCTCAGCAACAGCAGGAGCTTCTGGCAGCCAAGCGTCAGCAGGAGCTGGAGCAGAAGAGGAAGCTGGAGCAGCAGAGGCACGAGGAGCAAGAAAAGCAGAGGCTGGAGCAGCAGCTGCTTCTGCTCAGGAACAAGGAGAAGGGCAAAGAGAGTAGGCCTCCTCCTGCCTTTAGCTCATACAGGCCTGTGTCACACCGTCCACCCCAGCCTACACGTCTCTCCTCTGGTCTTCTAGGTGCTATTGCCAGCACAGAGGTCAAGCTGAAGCTGCAGGAGTTCCTCCTCAATAAGAAAGAGCCAGGCCCTGGTGGACTCAACCATTCCTTCTCTCCAAAATGCTGGTGAGCACGCCATTATGAACCCAGTGTTCAAAAAAGTAGCCAACTGCCTGTTTTCAGTGATATTTGCTCGTGCAGTGTCTAAAAGAATGTGAGTAATGTACTCCATACTATGGGTCCATTGGAGCAGGCTTATTTTAGCTTTCTCACATAAACAAAAAGTGGAAGTGTGTCACTGATCTGAAACATCAAACACAATGGCACTATTCACTGTCAGACCTTCAGAGCTCTTACACCATGTCCCCATACTGCAGCGATACAGGACAGCAATAAAACAGCGATGCACACAAAATGTCCACATTCATAGAAACAGGAAATAACACTAAATGCATTCTAGGAAATGAAGGAAATGGCTTTAGGATGCTGAGGCTGAGCTCCAGAGACTACTGCTTTACTATTGTTCTAGCAACTTGTTTAACCTGCTTTGTCTTGTTGTGCCTGTACACGCTAGTGCAGTATTGTTGTCAGCACTGTGATAGTAACGTTTAAGTCTGACACATAAATGCATTTAATAATAATAATAATAATAATGCATCAGTTTTATATAGCGCTTTTCAGGACACTCAAAGACGCTTTGTCGACATATTAATGTAAAAGTATTTTCATGTGTCCACAGGGGAGGCCAGCACCCATCACTGGAGCAGAGCTCACCTCCACAGAGCAACACCCCAGGAACTCCCCCATCCTACAAACCGCTCCCTCTGCTGGGCATCTATGAGGGCAAAGATGACTTCCCACTCCGCAAGACAGGTACCGGCTTCTCAGAGTATTCAGATTTGTATTCAAGAGTAGTAAACCTACTACACCTTTTTTTTAAATTCACATTGGGGCTGCAATCCACGATCTGTCAAAGTTTTGATAGCACTTTCAATACTTTGCCTTTTTTGTCATGAGCCTAAATAGCCACTAGTATTGGGTAATACGGTCACCCGTTAGCCTGACCTCATAAACTTAATATGTCAAGTGTAAACAGCGTTTTAATCTACATCCTACTGCAATCCGACAAATAGCTAAAAGCCTGATTTAGTCTCATTGAATCAAGGTTACTATAGCAGCTCATCTGCTTTCTGCTTAACGCTGGCAGAAGTAAAACATTTTTTTACAATACCTCCTGAAAACCTGGCAAACGAATAAATCCTGATAGGATTACACAAGCGACACCAATGATGATTCTTTCATCTTATTTTCTGTGTTTTATGTTTAGTGTCTGAGCCAAACCTCAAAGTGCGCTCCCGGTTGAAGCAGAAAGTTGCAGAACGCCGGAGCTCTCCTCTACTCCGCAGGAAAGATGGAACAGTCATCAGCACATTCAAGAAAAGAGGCATAGAAATATCTGGTAAGTATTTATTCATATTGATTGGTTGGTTAATATCTAACACTAGTGCATTTGCTTCTGAATGTTAGAGAGTGCCAGATTTCTGAATTATACTGGAACCCATTACCAAAACATTAACACAGGCACATTAACCTCAAGGAGTTCAAGTCTCAGATCTCACTTTATTAGATTTTCCAGGGTTGTGTTGTGGATTTTAAAAATGTGTTATTTTTATGTTTCTCTCTAGTATCGTCTCTGTGTAACAGCGCTCCTGGTTCAGGTCCCAGCAGTCCCAACAGCTCCAACTCAGCCATCGCCAACGGCAACACAGGATCTGTCCCAAACATTCAAACAGAGGTACACACATGCCCTTTTATGATTGTTTATGTAAACACAGTTATGTCAAATTTAAGACTTTACCAACAAAAAATGTATAATTTGCGCATATATGGACTATAAAGATTAGCCACCAAGTGGTTTGCCAAGAAGCTTTTAACCTGAGCATGATATACAGATATTATAACAGCAAAATAATCATATACATTAACAACATGAATGTATGGTAATGTGTCTACAGCTGAGATCTCTGCACCAGACGCTAGGGGCTGATGGGACATTGAGTCCCTTGAGTCTGTACACGTCCCCCTCGTTGCCCAATATTTCCCTTGGACTCCCTGCCAACACACATATCACGGTGAGGCTCTTTCACACGTATGCTCCCACACACTCTCTTCTATAGGCTCAATATGCACAAACTGTCTGCAAATATGGCCCACCATATGCATTGTCAGGCACCCATATGCTTTGGATGTCTTCATTTGGCACACAGATTGTTCTGGTGTTGCAAAGAATACATTGTTTAGCAGCTGATCCCTTTAAAGTGATGCCAGGCCTAATGCTTAGGGTCCAGACCTCTTATTATTTCAATTTCAACTCTGAAACACTTGTTGTCACAATACTGTCCTGTTCCAAAAAAACAAAAAACAAACTGTTTCTTTGCTTTCATCATTGTCTTTCTAGTAAATAAATACTTAAAATGTGAACATACTCTAAAGATACATTGATATACTGATGTAAGCCTCAAATATACCACCATAATCACAAAGCATACATATTGTGATATAACACCCTTGACTTAATTATTTTAAAAACACTAGATAGCTAGATAGACTGCCAATATTGTTTGCCCTGTTGTGAATTAGAAACATGACTGAATACTACCAATATGAATAACTTTTATCTTCATTCTCCAGGCATCACAAAAATTGACGGCTCAACAGGAAGCAGAACGTCAAGCCATCCAGTCACTACGAGGGGGCGGGGCTTTAACAGGAAAGTTTCTTTCCACGTCCTCACTACCTGGAGGTACTGAAACTTGTATAATATTCATTGAAAACACACACAAGGACTTAATAACATGCTTTTTATGTGTCATCTACAAAATGTTTTGATATTTTTCAGGTGTTGGCCATGACGTAGAGACTCCACCCCCAAGCTCCCATTCGACCCATTCCTCTTTGTTGCAACATGTGTTACTGCTGGAACAAGCCCGGCAGCAGAACGCCATGCTTGCTGGTACATAGACACTCACTTAAATACCTCCCCATGTTATCATACACAGAAACATAGAACTGTATTTAGTAAATGTGTCTATGCTCACAGTCCCCATGTACAACCAGTCACCGTTGGTTACAGCTGAGCGAGGTGTGTCCAGCAGCATGCGTCCTGTCAACAAGCTGCCTCGGCACCGGCCCCTATCCCGCACACAGAGCGCCCCCCTGCCCCAGTCGCCCCAGGCCCTGCAGCAGCTTGTGGTCCAACAACAACACCAACACTTCCTGGAGAAACATTACAAGGTATAACCCTCACTAAACAGCAAAAGAACTCACCATACATGCACACCCTAGATACCCTAACATATAGTGACTGTGTGTTCTCAGATGTTGTCCAAGGGGGCGGAGCTTCCCAGGCCTCCACCCACACATCCCGAAGAAACAGAGGAGGAGCTAACAGAGACCAATGACATGCAGGAGGACGATGCTGAGCCCAGGCATTACAGGTATGGTTGGTAATTGTGTAGTTTTATTATATTTCATATTTTTCTACACAAGATTTCTTGACAAATCGGGATTGAAAGAATATATGTATGTAGAGTAGAGGTAAGATCGGGACTAAAAAATCCAGCCCGACCCGACCCGCGGGTATTAAAACCCGACCCGACCCGAGCCCGACCAATTAACATGATTTGCAGGCCCGAGCCCGAGCCCGAAGCAAACCCGAAATTTCATGCGGACCTGCAGAGGGGAAGATTATTAAGAGGGCGTCGTTCACATGCGCAGAGCATGCGCTGGCTCTGCGGCTCCTGTTACAGGAGCCGCTCTGGCTCTGGCTCATGCTCTGCGCACGAATTTAACTGTTTATTTATTAAAAAAAAGTCAGCGAGAGAGAAGCCCGGCCCAACCCGAAGCAATGATTGACATTGGGCTCGGGCTCGGGCTTGGGCTTAAGCTCTTACCTCTAATGTAGAGCTATTTATCAAAGGATGTTGCTGTTTAAACTGTAAACTTGCTGATTTCAGACTACAGAAGGACGGGTCTGATGAGAGCATGCCCTCCTCAGAGCGGCTGAGCATGCACGTGAAGGGCGAGGAGGAGCGAGGGAGCGTGCACGTGAAGGGAGAGAGCACGGAGAGCGAGTTGGATGAGGAGGAAGAGGACGATGACGTCATCCAGCTGAGGGAGGGTGATGAAGATGAGAGAGGCTATCAGGTGGAGCTCTCGCCATAATGCAGTATTGCAAGACTGTCCAGAACAAGCATGTAGCTCCATAAGCAAAAGATAATGTTAATTAAATCATATCAGCTTAACAACATCTAAGCTTTCAAATAAGATCAAAGGTACATGACTTTTGCATTCTTAAAAACATGAAAAACAGAACTAGTTCTTTTTAAACAGTTTTCAGTTGTCCAGTTATTCCTCACTTAACTTATGCATTCTGAGCATCGTAATTATGAACTGTGATGAGTTTATAAACTCTTTTAACAACCCTCAACAGACCAGAGCTGAGTTTGCTGTAACGCTTATGCTAACAACAACTAAGCATGCTAATATGCACTTCCTGATTATCACATAGTAAAACACTTCATAATTAGATGAAACGTCATGCAGCAGACATATTTTGACTTTATATAATATCTCCTCTGGCAAAACAAAAAATCAATCTGAATCAGTTCTATTTATTTTACCTGCTATCAGTAAAATGTCTTTTTAATTTTTCTTCACACTCGTCACACATTTATGACAGCTTATCTTGAGTTTGGGTTATTGCATCTGACCCAGGATTATGATAGTAGTTATACTCTACAAATCACCTCATAAAAAGATGGTAGTTGTGATATGGGTTAGTTGTATTTGATTCCCAACTTCGCTCGCACTTATTGAGGCGTCATTTGTCCATTGTTAAAACAACAAAGCTCGTGTTTACGCCACGTCATAAACACGGGATGAATCACGTTGTGCATCAGCAGCCCACCTCTGCTGCTCCCAGCTTCACTCTTTAGCTCCATGGCAGAGGTAGTTGTGCGTGAGTGTTGTGACTTATATGAAATGCATCGGCCCGCTCCTTCAGGTGATTCTCACCCTCCCACAATTATCTGTTATTGTGATAAATATATTCTATTTTTTTAAGAAACAGTCAACACAATATTCTTTTTATTTGTATACATGAGGCAAAGGGATGCTGGTTAGGCCTTGAAATAGGAAGTCTATTCTGGTTGCATACACAGTCAAAAAGAAAATGTTTTGATTGTATTGCATATAACCTCCAGCTTGGTGAGGTACTGTGAGTTGCTGTTAACGGAAGGAATTAAGGTTAAGATACACTTTATGGTTCCTGTAGGGAAGTTTGTCCTCTGCATTTGGCCCATCTTTCAGTGCCACTGGGGCATCAAAGGAGCAGTGAGCGTTGTTCAGGGACCCATTTCTATCGTCTTGTGCTAGGCTTTGTCAGTTCTACCTTAGCTGGGGGATCTGACCTATTGTGCATGTTTTGGGTTGATTACACTTATACATTGAAGCTTTTAAAAAGGGCTGCATGTTTTCAGAACAGAAATCAAGCTGTAATTTTTCTGACAACTATTGTTATTGCGATATAGTTTTGTGAAGTATGTTTAAAAAGCTGAATTCTGTGCACATTGTAATCAACTCCTGGGTCATTAATATTTGAGCAAAGACTGGAATGTGAACTGCAAAACTATTACAAAAATCCCATGAATAAATGTTTATAGATATTTAAACTTCAGGTACAATGAGAGCTTTCTATAAAAGACATAGACGGTATAGGTTGTTTGTAGAGGAAATTCTTTTTGCAATTTGATAATCTCTCCAACTCAATTTGAAATTTGGTTTGATTGCGATATATTATGCAGCCCTACTATTAACTGAAACGATCTACAAGTTGAGCAGTTAAGTCCTTGTGTCACTAAGGACAGAGTTATACTGTTTGATTTCCTGAAGGCCAAAAATGGCCCTGTTTACCCACAACATGCCACTCATTTTTGCTTCTTTGTGTCAGTTTGGCAGTTGGCTTGCACACAGTTAAATTAGTTGATGCATAACAGAATAATATAAAATGCTAATAAGAGCTGTCCGTAAATGGCAGCCAATTTAAAGTCTAACTATTCTTTATATATCGGTGTTGAGTGGGTGCAGTTTGATTGACACATAAGCTGAAGGCAGGCGGAAGAGGCGTAGTTTTAATAGGGCTATTGAAGAGTGATGGCCACATCATGTTGCATTTACTAGTCTGACTAATTGACATTTAAATGACAAGATCTCTGAGGAAGAGCATTGACATGGAGAGCGTGGAGAGGACTGTGAAAAGTACAGGCACTAATGATGCATGACATAGTTTGATTGACACAGCCAATGTGTTGCACAGCCAATAGAAATAGATGAACTTGATGTCCATTTGGCATAAATACATTATGTGAGAATTACATTTTATGGTAGGTTATTTTATGGATTTTTTAACCCCTATTCTCATAAGAGGAAATGAACAAGCAACTATTTATATCTTTAGATCAGTTTACAATAGATGCAGCTTCTATCTATTGGCCCTAATTTTTCAGAATACTGACAAATGAAGATAGTTTAAAGGTCCTATACTACAGAAAATTGACTCTTGTGTTGTCATGTTGTTCCCTCCTCAAAAATATACCTGGAGTTGTGTTTGTCACATTTTTATAGCGCTTTTCTACCTTTCAAGGCACTCAAAGCGCTTTACAACAAGGAACCACTCACCCATTCACACACACATTCATACACCAGTGTACGCAGACACTGGGGGCGAGGTGGGTTAAGTGTCTTGCCGAAGGACACAACGACAGCATTAATCTGTGGGAGCTGGAATCACACCAGCCAACCTGTGGGTTAGTGGATCTGACCGCTCACCAATGATGTTTATGTTGAGAGTAACCCTTGGTTATTAGCGTGTCTACATCTCAAATGCATGAAATGCTCTGTTCCACCTTCTGATGTTATGTAGCAGTAGTGACATTTTATGGTTTGTTTAGAACACCAATGTCTGCTATGTTGAATCCTTATTATCACTGATTTATGAGTCTTTTAAGGTGCCCTGTTATAATTGTGTTACCTTCTTAAAAACATACCCAGAGTTCTTGTTTCACTCACGCATGTTTGTTAGAGAAATCCTGGTTTATTCGTCTGTCATGGATCTATAATAAAACTGGATAAGGCATTCCTCTGTCCTGGCTCGAGACCGACTAGTGGTTGCTCCATTGGTACTGCAGCTCCCGGGAGCTTGGACCCAGAAAGAAATCCTCCCATAAAGCGCAATGCATTTTTTGGGAATTCAAACTGCCCATGTTTAACAGGGCATCCACAGCTTTCTCAAAGATTGAATTTTGTAGGGATTCTTTTCTATTTTTGCAACATAAACTTTTTAAAATTTGTAAATCAAATTTAGTTTTGTAAGACTAGCCCCCGCTCTGAGGCTGCGCTAGCTCACGCTCTGATTGGTCCAAACACACCACGCCGTGCATGTTACAGACGTCACACTGATGGGAGGCGCTAGCCCATGCTGAGGAAGTAAATGCCATACGCCACTGAGCACAGGCTACTGAAAACAATACGACGCCATCTTGGGTTCACCTTCCAGATTTTATTATCGTTCAATGGCCTACATGCTCTGTTCCACCTTGTGATGTCATGTAGTGTTAGTTTTCAAGTTACCAGCAAATTTTTAGTAACCATCATCAGTTCAGTAGAGAGTATCAATTCTAGAACTGAAATTATCCAAATGATTCTAGTGAACGTGTATGTATTTTAAAAAAAATAGAGGAGCATTTCCTGTATTTCCATATGACATCACAAAGTGGAACAGAGCCGAAATAAGCGAGATTTGTGTGTGAATGAAACATGTGTGAATGAAATAAAACACTTTGGGTATATTTTAATGAGGACAACATTATATATAACATTATTATATCATTATAACTGAAAACAGCATGATAAAAGGCCCTTTAGACTCCTGTCTCTTAGAGCATTTGATGAGTCCTAATAGTTGAAAGCTTCATGTCTTCACTGGATCCCTGCTCTTTTGGAGAGTTAATATCCACACCTGCACTTTGAGCACAACTCTGGGACCTTTATTTACATTGATGGCCGCTGATGACGCTGCTTTAATGCCAGACTCCAGGGGAATTTGTCTGACTTCAAAATCCATCATCAATTTGTACTTTTTGTGCTCCTTGAGTGGAGGGTGAGTCATCAGCAATGAGTGCTGACATTTCGCAAAGGGGAGGGGGGGTTTGAATAGAAATGCTAGATATGTGCTGCAGCATTTTTGTCATTAGTGCACATTTAAAAAGTGTGAAAGCCTCGCTGTTGGTTGTCAGTCCAGCTGTCTGCTTGACACACAGCAGTGACATCATCAAGCAGAGTGACTCAACCCCTGGACGCACCGCTGTGGAGCTGTGTGTTTGTGTGCATTTGTGTGCGTTTTTAGTTGTCCACCCACTCCTGATGAGTCACCTCTAGCACAGCAGGGCCACAGCAACGCCAGCTATATATAGACAAAAGTGGAGATGCAGGAGGAGTCGGTCAAAGTGGCTAAAAGATGATGGTCATTAGAAGTGCACACTGCAGGGACGGGACAACAGTGTCTAATGTGTGAAGACAGAGCTGAGGGACGATACATGTGGACAGGATGTGTCCCCTAAACCACTGGTTCCCAAACTGTTTATATTCACTTTGATGATCACTCAGTCATATACATACTCCAACACACTTGATGGTTGTAAAGTAAAAAACAGATTTTTATTAAGATCACAGCATATCTTCATCTTCATCCAGTTCTTGTGTGGTTCACATTTCTTGTTGCATTGTGTGAACAGTGTGTTTACGTCAGTAGACCTCACACCTCTGAAAAATATTATAGTGAGGATAAAATAGACTACAAACTTTTCTGAGTCAAATGATTTTGGCCACTCAGTTCTGCAGGAATCCAATGAATGAAGTGTGCTCTCATTAATGCTTCAGTGATGACTCATAATTCTCTCTTTTTTCCCATCAGGCCTTGCAGCAGGTTGGAATGTTCCAGTCGGCGCTGCCCCACAGAACTCTGGGTAGAACGCAGTCATCTCCCGCCACAGCGACTGTCAATCCCATCAAGCACCTCTTCACCACCGGTCAGTGTGTTGCCTGTGGAGCTGGACTGTGATTGGATGACATCTTCACTTTAACTCCACTACCATACGCCACAGGGCTTGTTGCCTAGCAACAGAGAGCTAACAGTGTGCTGTCCAACATCTCAAGTGAACCAAGACTGAAATACAGACCATTATTTAATCATATTCAGGCTGGCAATCTGTACCTGTGGGCCAGTCCACCTCAGACTCAGGGTGGGCCGATCCAGAGAAAAAGTGACAGGGCCGAATTTTGTTCCCAGTCTGACCCTGATCATATACTCATTTCTTCCTTTACACAAGCCATTTTTGATGTGTTTCTTAAGATGTCATAATATTCTTAAATGCAATTAATTGTTCCCTAGGCTTTCCTAAGATATATAAGGTACATTTGTACCACCTCTGTTTTACCTGGAATAATTGTATGTTCCTAAATGTAGACAACATTTAGGAACATCCAGTTATTGAGCAATCATATCCAGCGAAATCTAACCAGGTACATTATGATGGATGAGGAGATTACTGACATGTGCATTATATGTGGATTAGAGATGTTATTATATTAAGATGTCTCTCCTTTTTTCTGAAAGAAACTACTGTTAATGCTTCAGTAGTGAGGATTAAAGCACTCAGGAGCATAGTTGAGCAGTGTGATATGTGGCTCTGTTGTTGGTGTGTGCAGGGCTTGTTTATGACAGTCTGATGCTGAAACACCAGTGTATCTGTGGGAATGCTCACATCCACCCAGAGCATGCGGGCCGTGTGCAGAGCATCTGGTCCAGACTCCAGGAGACAGGCCTGCTGAGCCGCTGTGAGGTACACACCACAATGTCTGTTATTACATCACTTTTGCTTCTGTTAACGCACATGAGCAGCTACAGGAGTCTTCAGATATCTCCATTATTTTTTGATCTGGCAGGTTTAAATGATTGAAAGATGTTTCACAAACCCAAAATCCATGCATAGTAATCATTTCTATATGCCACTTGAAGTTAAAGACGTTGATGTGCAAATGCTGTATTATGAAAACAAACAAAAAACAAAGTTTTATTTATGTCAAAGGATCCATCTTTTAAAAGCCACTGCTACATATCATTCAGAGCAGGAGTAAATAATGCATAATAATTGCATAATGCAGCCCCATCTGTCTGAAAATACTGTTTCTCTGTATTTTAGTCAAATGCCAAAGAGCCTGTTGCTTTCCTCTGTCTTGTGCGAATGGAAAAGCGCTATAGCTTTACTCATCATTGTGTGTGTGTGTGAGCAGAGGATCCGTGGGAGGAAAGCGTCTTTGGATGAGATCCAAACGGTCCATTCAGAGTTCCACACTCTGCTCTACGGCACCAGCCCGCTCAACCGCCACAAACTGGACCACAAGAAGCTGCTAGGTACTGTCCCCTCTGCCTGTCTGCCTGGGACAGACTCTCAGCCTTCACTTTACACTCATCCATAACACGTGTTCCCAATGTCCAGGTCCAATCAGCCAGAAGATGTATGCTGTTCTCCCCTGTGGCGGCATTGGGGTAAGAGACATCATCTACTGAAAATACAGAAGTCAGAGAATTTTCACTTCAGCAATTATTGGAATGATGCCTTGTTGTCTGTAAATGTGGTATGCAAGTGGTTATTGTAGGCAGCCACATTTTCTTCAGGCAGTTTCAGGGCAGCTGTGGCCATGCTCCACCACCAAGTGTGAGCAGTGTTTTGGTTGTTTCCACCCTTTTTTACTTGACCAATTTCTTTCAAGCCATTTTTATACTGAAGTACACCACTCGGATGCATTGACTTGGAATAATGTTTTTAAAGAATTATTATGTTTTTGTCTGCTATAGAGTTTTAATCTATGGCATCAGTGGATCATCAGTGTTTTTTGCAATATTGATCTAAATGTACTTTTATTTATTTTATTAAATTTTTTTATAAACAAGTTCACTGAATACGGTATGTTGCCGTGGAACACATCACAATGAAGCTCTGCGCTGCCAGAGCCTTCCGAAGGCCCCGCCTATTAGCTGCAGTACACAGTAGCAAACAATAGATTTGCCAAAATGGCTGTGCAACACTTCTGAATATTATGATTCACATATGGGGGGGGGGGATTTACAGCACTGGTGCCTTGATTTCAGGAGAATAAAAGTTACTCAAACATGCATGAATCATTAAATACATAATTGGGTAAAATGGGTAAATGAGAATTAGTTAGAATATGATTAAAAGATCTTCACTTTTACCTGTTTAAACATTTTACTCAACATGTTAATTTCACTACAAATCTTTGGATCATTTTGTACAGGTTTTGTAATTTTGAATTTTTCAAGTAAATCAGGTCAGCCTGCAAAGAAAGTGTGAAACAGCATCTATATAAATAGTACTAGGGTTGAACTGAGGTGAGAATAGGACCAAACAACATCCTAAATTTAACCAATGGACTAAAGGGAAGTATCTCTACATGCAATGAGAGACTGGAGTTAACTATAGTCAAGCCACTACTCAACAGTAAATTTTGTGCACATTTCTCAATACTCAAAATGCATTGCTAAAATGAACTGTGTACATTGACCCTGTACTGCCCCCTGCAGGTGGACAGTGACACAGTGTGGAATGAGATGCACTCCTCAGCGGCCGTGCGCATGGCAGTGGGCTCTGTCATTGAGCTGGCCTTTCGAGTGGCAGCAGGGGAGCTCAAGGTAACACACACACAAACATACAGAAGCACACACAAATATACACACAAACACACACAAGTACACTCTGTTTTTGTGCTCTTCTAATAATAAATCTAAAAGCACAGGGCCAGGACAAGGCCAGGGGACATTTTTCTATTCACAGAAACATGAAATCTACACATTCTCTCTGCACTTTACACATGTTATGTGTGTTTTGGATGTTTGCTGTTAAGGTTCTGTTAAACTTCCCTCTTACTGGAATTTTCCCTGTTACAAAGATAATGTTTAAAGGTTATCTTAAAGCAATGAGACCGTTGATTTTATAACTGTACTTTTCCTTACTTTTGAACCTGCTCCTGGGTTTTGCATTATGTTTAAACATGTAAAATTGCCCAGTTGTTTTATAAGTGCCCATACACAGAGATAATATTATACGCAGTATAAATTCTTGTATTTTATTATGTGAGTTACATGATTTATTACATATCCTGAACCATCTTTGTGTTGTGTTTTACCAGAATGGCTTTGCAGTTGTGCGGCCACCAGGGCATCATGCAGAGGAGTCCACTGCCATGTCAGTACAAAGGACCACTTACTGTACATCCTTAAATATTGCTCTTTACTCTGTGATGATTTATAGTGTGTTATCATCATCATCTTACCACAGGGGCTTCTGCTTCTTCAACTCAGTTGCCATCACGGCAAAGTTACTACGACAGAAACTTGGAGTGGGCAAAGTTCTCATAGTAGACTGGGTAAGCTCTCAGCTTATACTCATCATAGAAAGCAGTTTCACATTGAACTGCTTGCAAAACATGGGAGAGGTCTAAAGTCACATCTTTGCTACAGGACATTCACCATGGCAACGGGACCCAGCAGGCCTTCTACAGCGACCCCAATGTCCTCTACATCTCCCTGCACCGATACGATGATGGGAACTTCTTCCCTGGCAGCGGCGCCCCTGAGGAGGTACTACTATTTCAGTTCCTGCTCCTCCTTCACTCGCACATGAGCATATAGGAACAAACATGAGCATGTAGTAATACACACATGAGCATGTAGTAATACACACATGAGCATGTAGTAATACACACATGAGCATGTAGTAATACACACATGAGCATGTAGTAATACACATATGCTCATGTAGTATCACACATGAGCATATAGGAACACACAAGCATGTAGTAATACACAGATAAGCATATAGTAACACACATATGAGCATGTAGCAACACACATATGAGCATGTAGTAATACACATATGACCATGTAGTAATACACATGAGCATATAGTAACACACATGAGCATATAGGAACACACATGAGCATGTAGTAATACACATATGAGCATGTAGTAATACACATGAGCATATAGGAACACACATGAGCATGTAGTAACAGGTGTATTTCTGCAGGTGGGATCTGGTGCAGGTGTGGGCTTCAATGTAAACATCGCATGGACTGGAGGAGTGGATCCACCCATGGGGGACGTGGAGTACCTCACTGCTTTTAGGTAAACGTCTGTACAAAATAGAGTTAAATGTGCTGTAAGATACTGTAAAATCATTTGCTGTCTTTATGAACTGAAAATAACAAAGAACCATAAACCATAATGAGAATGTAGTGCCTGGTGATCTGTCCACACACACATGTAGATGTGCAACTGAGTGTCTCTGTGTGCTGCATATGTGATGTGTCTGTGAGCACACACACAGGTAAAGCAGTGTGAGCGCTCTGTGAAGCTGTGAACAAAGCCACATCACAGTGTGTTCGGCTGTGAAGTAACAGGATTCCTACGTGAGAAGTAGGGATGCCCTCCCGCAGTGACAGGCTTTTAACAACATGAGTCTTGACTTTAACTGTATTTGTATTTCAGGAGTGTGGTGATGCCCATTGCCCAGCAGTTCAGCCCTGATGTAGTGCTGGTGTCTGCAGGCTTTGACGCAGTGGAGGGGCATCAGTCTCCTCTGGGGGGGTACAAGGTCTCGGCTAAATGTGAGTACACCTGCTTACCACAGTGATGTGAGGGTGCCTGGTCCCTGGTCCATGTGTTCTGTGATGGGGTGCCATATTAATGCGGGTGTTGTTTGTGGGCAGGTTTCGGTCAGCTGACGCAGCTCCTGATGGGTCTGGCTGGTGGGCGGGTTGTCATGGCGCTGGAGGGTGGTCATGACCTCACTGCCATCTGTGACGCCTCTGAGGCGTGTGTATCTGCGCTGCTGGGAGAACCGGTGAGACACAGCACCTGTCACTGCCCTACCGCTTTTGACAGGAGAGCAGTGACACCACTCAGGGACACAATAGGATTACTACTTCTACTGTTGGAAGTTTAAAATACTTTCCAATAACAATGATAGATAATAATCAAACAATGAGGACCTCCTTAAAAACAAATGGATCATTTTAACAATTATCCTTAAATAATATACAAAATAACTAACACAAATATAAACTGCCTCAGTCTATGCTGGCACCATACTCTCCTCTTTTAAAATACACTCTCTTCATTTTATCATTACTGCAGCATTATCAAAGAATGAATAAATAGACTAGTCAAAACTGTTTGTTATTATTTATAAAATATTTTATAACTATATTAACTGACATTGTATGTGGTTCTGCAACAGCATGGTGCCATCTAGTGTTGAAGCATTTAACTACCACTTTAGAGCAATAAGTAGTACACTGGTCTTACTACAGTGGGTTGCAAAAGTATTCACACCCCTGGTCAAATGGTGATTTTGGTATAGTAGAAAGTAACATAGTTGACATGAGTTTATAATAGTACGTTTACTCCTTATCAAGAACAATTTTAAACAATTTGAATACACATCCTTGAGCTTATAAAAAATATAAATATTACAAAAACCGTGTTGCAAACCGTGTTGTATTGTTGTGTAAGATCATTTAGTCACATTTAACAGATATTTGAAGAACTCCGGTAAGAACTCTACTCTATGATAAGCTTCCCATAAAAGCAAAGTCATATACTGTTGCCTTCAATATCCATGCAGTTGACAGTTTAACAGAAGGTACAGAAATGTGTAGCGTTTATTATAATTATTTTAGTAAACTACTTACTTACTTAACTTAGTAAAACATACATTTATTTTAATGAAGACAAATGTGGGCATAACTGGAATTTTGTTTCTGAATTTGAAAAAATTAAAGTAATTAGTGTAGTACATGTGGTACATGTGGAGGAGCGGAAGGTTGACTAAACTGCTAAGAAATCTAAAATGATATCACAAATGAAATTCAAACTAGACAGGAAAGCAAATATAAACCTTTCTGTCAGTTTTCAAACCAAGAAGAAGTCTATGCAAGTCACTGGTGTCAAAGTATAGACGATCATATATTTTACACTGAAGGTCCCCATAGTGTCTTATAAAGAAGAAGCCATCGCATAAGAAAATTTTGCTCCAAATGATTTAAGACATCGAAACATCTTATTTGCTATAAAGATAATTATTATTTGGTCAGACGAAACCAAATTCAAACATGTTGCCACTAATGTGTGTCTGACATTGACCTAACATAAATTATGATCTTTATCATCTGTGAAACATGAAGGTGGTAGCATCATGTATTTTTTCTAACCCACTGGCATTTGGGAGCTTGTCCTGGTGCAAATTTGAATTCATAAATATCTCATGACAAACATGTGTATAGATCTTCATGAAAAATACAGTTCAATAGGAATCTTATTTTTATGTAGCTTTGTTGTTTGAGTGATTGTATGTGTTTACTGTGTGTCAGTGTGAGTCGTTCCAGTGGCCTCAGGAGCAGCCCTGTCCAAAGGCGTACTCATCACTTGAGGCTGTCATAGACATCCAGAGTAAGCAACAGCTTGTTCACTTTTATAATACTTGTGTGTGTCATGTGTGAGATGGTCTGACTGTGGTGTCCTCAGGTAAACACTGGCCCTGTCTGCACAGCCTGTCCCCATCTACAGGACACATGCTGCTGGACAGTCCCCAGGGACAGTCCGAGAGGGACGAGGCCGAGACCGTCAGTGCCATGGCCTCTCTCAGTGTGGACGTGGAGTCCAGCTCTGCAGCAGACAGCTCCCACACCACAAGGTCTGTGACTACACTTTCACTAGAGCAAAGCATCAGTAGTTTATTCCCAAGTTTTCTACTGGACAAACAAACCAAGCACCATCCTCTCGTGCTGTTATGCACTACTCACATGAAACTCCACTCACAGCCTCACAAGTGTCTGCTTTATGACAGCTGAAGTGTAGTATGTTCATTGACAGCAGTAACAGCAATTCAGCTACACATTGTCTGTGGTCCTCCACATTTAGAGTACACTCCTGCTAGATAAGAAGTTGTAAAGTTGTTGAAGCTTCCCTTCTCTTTCTAAATCCTGAAATAAAATATATGAAATATAGAAGCTGTCTTCATCTCATGAGTTCATAACACAGTGTACTTGTGTGTGTGTGTGTGTATGTGTGTGTGCAGATCCACAGAGGAGCCTATGGAGCAGGAGCCTGTTTTGTAGGACTTTTAAGAGAAGCACATGTAAACTCTACGTCGCCTCCTTGTGGCACGTCCTCTTCTTTGTCCTGCCTTCACTGGTGTGTGGTTGGCACACCTGCAGCAGGGAGGACTTTTATTGTGAGGAGCAGGATCAGGGCTTGTGTCGCCCTTGGCACAACTCACAGCGATCTTGTACTGGTTGGAGGAGGAGCAGACGACTTGTTGGCATCTCCGTGGCAACCAGAGGGAGGACAGTCGTTATAGCACTGAGCTTTGACCTCATCCCCTTTTTCTCCAGTCTACAGAGGATTTTTAAACAGGCAGCACGTGGACGACTTGTCCACTGACCTGCTGACTTTGAGACAAAAAGGAAAAAACTCTGATATGATCAGAGCGGGATGAGGAACTAGGTGCCTTTTTGTCCACAAAAATAAACGGTTGAATTTCAAAACCACATAAAACCACCACCGGAACACCTCAGCAAAAAACTCAACAAGACGAAAACAAAGATACAATCAGCCCACATAGGCCTGAGTCACGCTCGCCACTGTCAGTGTCACCTCATCTTCTCTTCATGTCGATGCCTTAATTTGATGTTCATTTAGTGACCACAAGAGGGAGATGCCATCATACCTCACCAGAGAGCGCCATGTAACATCTCCACTGAATATAGTTTTATGTAAATACAACTGTACATAGTAATAGTCCAGAATATTTACAAATGACACAGTACCTTTTAATAGGTCATCTTAAATATGTATAAATATTTATTAACAATGGGTCAGGGCCCATTTGTCTGCACAACGAATGTTACATAGAACAGAACATTTTGAAAATGTTAAAAAGGGGAAACAAACTGTATCATCATAAGATTAAATAAGAAAATCTACAGCTGGTAGTTAAAAGCCTCATTTCAGTGCATGAATGTTTTAATACTATAACTTTTGTACATGGGGTCTTGGTTCGGGAGATCAGTGGAAATGTTGGTGATACATTCAAAGTGATTAGTTAACCAAATTGTTCTAGATCCAAACAAAATGTTTCCAACACAGTTGTATAATTGGATGTACAGCAGTTTGACTATTGTAGTACACGATGAGCTAGTACAGTAAGCTCCATTTGGAATACACCTGTTGTACATTTCTTGAAAATGATGACAGTTTACAAGTGGCTTGTAATGACAATATTGCAGATGACCAAAGCCCTGCTAAGTGCTAATTTGCTAATTCAAATATTCTTGGAGCATTTGATGGCGTCTCTGCTGGTGAAGGTGCCTCAGGATCCAGTGCTCATCATGTGACTACAGCCCCACCCCCTTCTTTCCACTGGACAGGAAATTCTTCTTTTCCTCAAATATTCCTGTTGGATGTAAATACTGCGTCTTGTACAGTCAGACTTTTCTATGACTGTACATGGCAGACCCTACTCTGAGTGTGGGATCAGACTGGTACAGATGTGACATGGAGGGCTTCGGGAGTTGGCACACATAGGGCTCACACCACCTGTCTGTTTACACATGTTGACTACAGCTGGAGCTGATGGAGGAGCAGTGGTCCAGCTCCTTTGGCAGGACCAAGCAGGCATGCTGCCCCCCACAGACCAACACCAGCAACTACATATTAGCTCAAAGAGGGGTACAATTCAGTATGATGTTACTGGGGTTCTGTGAGGAACAAGCTATACACATGTTTAATTAACATTTGTGTGAAACTTTGTACCACCTTAATTGAAATAGGCTTTGCAACACTGCAAAACTTATTACCAAGCAATAAGTGTGCTTTCCAAATGTAATAAAAGACAGTCTGGACTTTCAGCCAATGTATATATTTATAAACGGAGTTCTTATCTTAAAAAAATCACACGTTGCATGTCCCATTTATGCTGACAGCTCATCTCTTGGACAATGTGAACGTACAGGTTTAAAACATTTTCAAGTAGAAATGGGTCACATCCATACACATAAGTAATATGTGTAAGTAGCACAGCAGTTATAAACAAAGTGAAGTCCTCAGTCTCACTACAGTGCATTTACATTACATTCAGTTAAGTGCCTGCTTTATGCTTGAGCTGCCATGTTTGTTACCTAAGTGGAATAATGGTAAATATCTCATAGAACCCCTTGTACCAAATACTGAGCCCTCGTACAGGTCAAGGGTCAGGGACAGGCCCCGCCCTCTGGTGACACATTGAACACAGGCTTTTATCTTGTCCATTAGTCATTGTGCCACTCATCCAGGAACAGCTCTGGTGAGGTGAGACTGTTGAACTTTTGTTAGCTTGGTCCGCAATCCCCGTTCATTTGAAGAAACATGGTTTAGAATTGTCCTTTTGAAAAAGCGGTTGCAAGCCCCATCTGAGTGTCAGGTTAACTATTCCACAAAGAACTAAACATCTGGAAACTTTATGCACCTATTATTAACTGCACATCACCTTACTTGAGCAATAATAGACCCCACAGCAGAAGATGTGATCCAATTTACATGCAAGTGAAAATGAGCAAGTTTACTTTATAGCCATTGAATATTTTTGCACATTTCTAAAGCCATATTTTTTTACTTATTTGTTGCTTTTTAATATGCATATAATATAGATGATAAAGTTTAAATGGCAACTACTTAATTCCAATATAGCCTTAAGCTGCAACTTAAGCAATGCTTTTTGATGAGGAATCCCACTCTTTTCTGTTTTGTGCATTTCCACTAAAAAATCAAGCCACATATTCATTGTAAAAAGGTTATGTTCTCTCACCATCACTAACTATATACATTATTTCTGTTGTAACAAGGTGAATTACCTGATACTCTAATGGGGCTGTACATCGGCTGTTTTTAGCACCACAAACATCAAATAGTACATTCCTGGGCAGGGGAGAGGTTAAGTTGATGCACATTGTAGAAAGCTTTAAGGCTGCAAAAGTCGTCCACTTTAAAGAACAAAATTGGTTTCAAATTCAGAAGGAATGCGTTCCAAACGCAGACTGTATGTACACGATCAGTGGTCCCAAATCAAATAGAGACTGATTCAATGTTACGTATTTGGTTCTTAAATGTCTTTGCTACACCACTATGCTGATCATCTCCAAACTGACATCACAAAGCTATTGAACAGTTCACTATTTTGTCTGCTTAGAAAAACTTTGGTAAGATAAAATCAAGAGACTGGCAGATGTAGTTTGTGTCTTACAAGTGGAAAGTTACTAAGCAGTGAATAATTGAGCCTCATTTTCAGAAACTTAAGTGGTGTATTTGTACTATTGTTAACTATTGTTGTCTGTTGGTAGTTGGTAAAAGCAAGGCATGAACTGGGGCTGGTCATATTTTTAGAAGATGGATATTAATGGTTAACAATAGATTTACTGAATAATACCTATTTAGTGTGGACAATTTAGTTTTGTAACAAAGTGTAGGGTTTCCAGACATTAAAGGAACCGTATGTAAGATTTTGATTTTAAATTTCATAAACTTGACTTGTGTTACCAGATATGTTGATGTGTTCAAATCGAATACAGCTTTCACTGATATCAGTTATAATGCAGATGTATTCTTAATTACAAAAGCATTGGACATGATGGCTCAATATGATTATCCAATCAGAAAACAGAATGGGTTGCCAGTTTCAATGCGGAAATCGAGTTGGTTTAAATCTGAAGACTTCATGCTACATACAGTTCCTTTAACAAATATTAAATTAATAAATTAATAAAATTAATAAAACATTAACACACAAAGTTTATCATATTAATAAGTTCATTCAGTTATCATTAGCTCCACACTAACATACTAAATACTAAAATACAGATTCTCATTTTAATTATGCTGTTTTTAAGCATGGCTAATCGTTGTCTATTGCTAAACATTTGAGATATTGAAAATGATCTCCCCAGTTAAAACCTTACTATTTTATTCACTTCCAACCACACACTACAACAAAGCGCACACTACTTTTCTCTCACCATTTGGGCTCTTTTGCTACATGAGCGAATACTGTATATTTCTTGATATGTTTGATACTGTGGTGTAACTGTAGTGTCCTGCTCTAATCCGGGGGGCTGTATTTGGGGACGGGACATACCTCCTCTTTTTGTTTTTGTTTCTGAGGAGGGCCCTTTCTGTGTTGTCTATCTTTTGTGGCTAAAAGCTGGCGCCAATCACAAATACATTCCTGACTATTTCTTCTGTCCGTGCCGTTGTCTTTTTTTTTTTTTTTTATCTGGAGGCTTTCCTGTTGCAACAATTCAACATGTGTGTAGTTCACATGTAAATAAAAAGTGCATCATTGTGTTCACATGTGCAATACACTATCAGAGCAATCTTATTACTGTGACTATTACTGGCAATGAAACCGTGCCCCCTTTCTCTGTCTTTTCTGTTGTTGGAGTCAGGAGTCAAAGGGAAGCTGATTGTTCATTCATTACAGGGTTTTGTGGACATTAAAGAAACCCTTTTTATTACTCACTGTATTGTTGTGACGTTGATCCTCAGTATCAGTTTCTTTTTTTAAGTGGGCCTGTTGTTAAATTTGTCTGAAAACTCAATAAAGCAATTCACTGACAAGATGTGACCCAGACGTTGCTCATTTTGTACAGTTTAAAACACATTTTGGAAAGAATCTTTTAAGGTTAGGGATTCCCACCACAGCTGTATTAGAAAGTATTATTAAACTGATAATATTTTGAACTTTTTTTTTTTTACATAAAGTTCAAAATATTATCATTTTAATAATCAAATAATCAAATATTATCAGTTTAATAACCAAATCTATCTGACACGATTACATAAAATTTCATAAAATATATTTTGATTGTATTTTTTTTAATCAAATGTAGAATTTTAAGCTTATACAAATATTTCAGCAATACAAATAATTTACAGACAATTAAATGTTATGAAGTCTATCTGCTGAGTGGAAGAATTGCTCATAATTCTTGTTTATTGTTAAGTCTGAACAGTTTGCCTGGTTTGTCTGGTGCTAGCTCTCGGGACAGTAGATCTTGATAAGCTGCTGCAGTTCGCTGGGGTACCCAGTGACAGGGCAGCGGTGGTGGGCCTTCACATAGGTGTACACACAGCGGTAACAGAACACAAAGCCGGACGTGGACAGGACTGTGGCGTTGGTGCGTGGTCTGTGACACAGTGGACATTTTTGGACGTAGGTCTGATTGGCTGGCTGCAAGTGGAGGGGGGGTGGAGGGGTGGGCAGAGTCGTCAGGGTTTTCACAGTGCTCTGATTTTCCGAGGAGTACCACCATTCCAGGAACTGCAGGAAAAAGACGCCCAGAGACAGGGTGGTGGACAGGGACACAGCAACCCCCCTGGTGGCCTGGGAGAGCAAGTGCCACGTTCTTTGCAGAGGGCTGTGCAAAAGAGAGGGATAGTCACAGCAGTTAGTATAACAAACAATTGATATGATAAATGACAAAGGTAGGCAAGTATACGTATATAAGATCAAAAAATGTATATTTAAAAATAACAGTTATAAATTCATCAATCTGCTGTTCAAACATATAAAGATTTCAAAGTTCAAACCAAAATAGTCATTAATTACCGGTAAGTGTAATTTGGACCTTTATTACAGTATTACAGTGTATTCACAGGTTGTATTACAAGACTCACCTCCCTCCTGTAGGGGCCATCCGGCTCTCCTCCCTCAGCTCCATTTCTTTGATGTCCTGTGCGCTGAGCCGGGCTAGTCTGACCCGGGCTAACCACAGCAGAGGACTGTGAGTCTTGGCCACTCCGAACACAAAGAGCAGCTGCTGACAGAAGACCAGCGCCTGCCAGGTCGAGCTGACATAGGGGTATGCTGCCACCCCGGCCCGGTACATTCTCTGGAAGCGGCTCTGGCCCAGGCGAATGGAGAAGTCCTCCTCGTCTCGCTGCTTGGCCAACACTGCCTCCACCTTGGCTCGCAGATATGGCACAAGGCACAGCAGGAGGATAGAGTGCCAATAGGACCTGCTGTTTAAAGAGAGCCGCCCCTGCTGACCCACACACACCCGTTTGAGGCCGTAGAAGTTCTCTGAGAAGGAGGCGCTGCAGTGGGAGAGGAAGTGTTTCTGTAGTAGGACGTCCAGAAGCAAGTAGAGCTCATCGAAGCACCGCCACAGGAAGCCATATCGCGATGGATTCGCTTCTGCCAGGACCTAAGGAGGGCGCAGCAGTGTATAAAGAAAGATAAACCACTATAAATACCATTTTTCAAAAATAACTGTAAGAGCTATGGATGGCACGGTTCATGAAAAAAACCCGAACGGGTCTCCACTCTTCCCGCATGCGCATTGTAGCCTCGTGCCTGAAAAGAAGTGCACGGAACATTTTCAATACAGACGTGTGTACCTGCTCTTTCTCCTCCTGCATTTACATCGTAATGGTGAAAACAACCTGCATAGGCTTAGGATATCGCCAGTACTGCCCTATAGTGACCTGCAACATGAGGGGACGCGCACAAACACCCATAAACACCCACCTTCACAATCATCATCAACGTGAGAACGAGTGGACCACGTCTCCTCCCGTGTGCAGTGTCTTCTCACATATGCTGTGTGGACCCATAGACCATATGCATCTCCTCCCGTTCTCATACGCCATGTCTTCTCCTGTACGCTGTATAGACCATGCCTCTACCTGTGTGCCAGAACTAAAACCAGGACTAAACCGGAACTAAACCAGGACTGAAATCAGGACTAAACCCAGATGTTAACCAGGTCTAAACAAAGTCTAAAACCAGAACTAAACCAAAACAAAACCAGAACTAAAACCAGTACTAATCCAGGACTAAAACCAGATCTAAACCAAGACTAAACCAGGACTAAACCAGGACTAAAATCAGGACTAAAACCAGGTCTAAAACCAGGACTAAAACAGGATTCAACCAGGACTAAATCATGCCATGCAGACTGTGTCACCTCCCATACCCTGCGCTGTTTGTTAATAACATGATTCCGCATCATTATTGCTGATTTTTACTGGACTTGCCCCTTTATGTTTGTACTCAAAGTGAGTTTTTTTTAAAAATAAATAGCAAAATAAAACAAGAACCGAACCGAAAACCGTGACCCTTAAATTGCGATACGAACCGAACCGTGCATTTTGTGAACTGTGCCACCCCTAGTAATAGCTGAGGAGCTGTACCTTTACAGCATGTCTCAGAGCAGGTTTCACAGCCTCCATGAGTGACTCCTGGGCCAGCACCTCAAAGATGGAGGGCTGCTCCTGAGCTGTGCTGCTGGTCAGGTGGGCCCCGGCCTCTGCCATTGTTCACACTAAATTATAGGGACACAGACAAACTAGGTTATTTTATTGTATATGCATAGCAACTTGTAATGTAATAATGTAACGCTATTTACATGCTGTAGAGCAACTGAATCAAAAAGTAAAGCAACTGAAAAAAAAGCATAATCTTCCAGTGCATAATTGCATGTGGGCTTTACGTTATATGGTAGCTAATAGTAAGGACAACTGCACCTGTTTGTAGCTGTTGGTAGTTTTATAGAACTTAAGTTTTAAATTCAAGCGAAATGTACTTCTTCTTACTTGGCGGATTACATGCATTTTTATAAAGACTGGCATTTGTTTTATAAGGGGCACAATTTGCACAATAATAAAAGTACACAATGTTACGGTTAGCACTTACCTGTGTGCTGTAGCTAACTAGTTAGCTCTAAACCAACATAGGTGGTGTTACAATTGAAAAGCTTTAAGTCTTCTTGTCATTCTCCGTGTAAATTTGGCAAAATACAGCATCGGAGTCAAAAGCATGCACTTATGTTTCATGTGCGCACAGTGGAAAACACAACAGTCCGTCACTACTTCCTGAAACCAGCGTGACGTTTACCAAATAACGTCACATGTCTGTTTTTTGTTTGGTTTTATTTTGTTTCGTTTTTTAATATTGCCTATTTTGAGAAATGTAAACAATATAGAAATATCTCTGTGTTCTATTTTCCATAAACAAAATAATTCTCGACATCACTTATGTTTGTGTTGTACTTTGCACTGACAGTCACCAGGTGGTGTCGTAGGCCTCCATTTCACTGATGGTTTCTCTAGTGGTGGCTCACCCTCCCGGTGTTTACACATGGTGTGTGGTCCGTTCCGGCAATGAGAACTGTTAAATGAACCGTATGCAAGATTTTGAGGGTGTGAGTGTCTAAGATGAATAATTTTAATCATTAAAAAAAGTCTTTATTTAGAGCTCTAAAGAGATCCATGCATTTGTATCACAGCACCATAGGCCGTATATATAAGTCCATAGAAAAAAAGTAACAGGTTTGTCAAATCTGGCTCTTCAGCATGCTCTGCACTCTACAAGTTATAGTAGCCTATATAGTTTTCACAGTCGCACTAAAAACGAATAAATACTTGCAACAGTGTGTTGCAAGTTGGCAGCACATTTAAGACTTTACGAATTAAGTAAATGGTTCAGTGTTTAAAAAGGTAGATCATTTTGATGCCGATGCTTAAAGGTCGCATATTACGCAAAACTGACTTAAGCCATGTTATAATGTTGTTACCTTCTACATACCTGGAGTTGTGTTTTGTTTCATGCACACATGTTTGAGTGATCCTTTATTATTAGGCCATCTACACGCCCAAGCTCAAAATGATCTGTTCCACCCTGTGATGTCATGTAGTGGTGACAAGTTAACAGACTCCTTTTATTTTTAGTTCAGTAGAGACTGGCAATTCTAGGGCTGAAATTATCCAAATGATTCTAGTGATAGTGTATGGAGTTTACAACCACAGTGCCTTTCTGTATTACCACATATCACAAGGTGGAACAGTGTTTTCTCTTTGTGAGAAGAACTCTATGCAAGGTACTTGAATCAACATAATTGTATTGTAAAATCCTCAGGCTACAATAGGCTGCAATACAATCAAATATTGTTTTATAATATATACAAGCGATATTACTGGTATCAAAAGCATGTGCAGAGCAGCAGGCACAGTAGCAACGCTAGAGCAGTGAGATGAGGGGTGGCTGCAGAGCCCTGCACAGTTGTTCCATACATGCTCCCTCCGAGCAGAGGACAGGAGCCGGACATGCCCCCCCTGGTGGTCAGTAAGACTCCAGAGAAAGTGATAGTATTGGACACAGCAGACGCCCAGGCACAGCTGCCTGGGTGCTGCCTCACCCACACCTTATCGCCCTGCCTGAGAGAGTCCACCAAGAAACACGTGTTTAGAGTTGTGTCTCCGTCAGCCACCTGAGGGCAAGAGAGGGCATGATTTATTATATATATAAAATAAATAAATAAATAAAGACATAAATAAATAAATTATATATATATATATATATATATATATTTGTAGCAGTTGCCTGCTATCCTAACCTGAGCATGGCAGAGGGCCTTTGGCCTTTTGTTGACCACAAAGTACCAGAAGTTGTTGGAGCCTCCGCGGCAGAGCTGAGCACTGAACAAAAACTGATAGATGCCCGTCTCCGGTGCTGTGAACATTCCGGTTAGGTTGTTGTACCCCGAACCCTGATTCACCAACACATTGTTAAAAATGATTGGATCCAACGATATTTCCCTCAGAGGGCCTTGGTGTGCAGTGAAGAAGACAACAGCGTCCCCTGCCTCACAACACAAGAAAATATATTATGCTTGTGTCTGCTATAAAGCTATATCCCACAGTCGGCAGAGGTGCGTCGGCACCTCCAATGGATAGCTACAGATCCCACTAGTGAGCAGCAATGAAAAATAGTAAGCACAAAGCGTTGCCAGTGGTAGTGAAAACGGGGATTCATGTATATGTATGGTATCTTGAAAATAAGTGACACAAGATTGCTCAAACATGCACAAATCACCCCAAATACCACTATGAGTGAGTAAGTGGTGAGAGGTTGTTTAGAGGTTAAACCTCTAAAAAGTCAAATTTGCATAATAGGTCTGCTCTAAAGTATGTATTTGCAAATAAAAGAAACAAAAGATACCAGCCAGATAGACATTTAGCGAATTATGCACTGAGAAGAAAAAATGCAATATATGCTGATAATCTTTGCAAATTTAGAGATTAAGTTAATAAGCCGTACCTTGTGTGGTTGCAATCTGAATAGGTACCTTGAAAAAGAGATGGATATTAAAAACAGTAAAGCACTGATTTGTGTATTTATGATCTTACTTACAAATTTGACTGGTGTCACCATGGTTGAACTAAAGGTTAAAAACAAAATGATTTGAACTACATAATAACTCATCTGTGGATAAAATATAAAAACAGGTTAGTTATGTGGATCTATACCAACTAACCAACAATATAATAATCTATAATAGCAGTCTTACCTTGTTGTTGCTCATTGTGAATTTGATGGTTCATTTAAGTCCAGGTGAAGTGGCTGCATGCCCACTGAACAAAGTCCCCACACTGTTTGACTTGTGTCATTATTTCTGCACTCTTCAATATATTGCCAGTATGGACATTTAGTAGCCCATATACAGTGTATTCACAGATACAGTATAACAATAAAGAAATCACTTTTCATCAAGACATGTGGTTTAAGGAGAATTTATTGACCAAATTAACCAAGCCAGTCAACAAAATCAGTAGGTGGTAATTGAATATTGTACAGTGGAACTAAAGACTAAATCAACTTTTTGCAACTAAATTGTGTAAATCTTCATCTTTCTGGTCAAAAATGTCCAAATGTAAGTGTGTGCTGCCTCTAGTGGACACTGCAATTTCTAGTACAATGTGACATCTCACAGGACTGCCCTGAATACAGCCAGAAGTTTGAAGTGTGGATACCAGTTAGACTAAGATTAAGAGGAGTCAACTATGTGTACTTACATACAGTTCGTCTGAAAATTACAAGACATTATCCCATACTCATTTTGTTTGGCATTATTTACAACAGAGGACAAGACTTCATGATAGAGGACTTCTATCTTTCCTCTTCCGGTTCCTCTCTGCCATCACCACAGCTGCCACTACAGTCACTAACACCGTTACTGTAATGACCAGTACTGTCGCGGTCTCAGCCACACACAGTCGACTGTCCACCCAGGCCAGAGCGTATCCGGCCAGCAGGGGGGGTTCGTGGCACGTCACGTTACGGTAGTCGTCGATGTGAAGGTAGCGGACAAACAAGATCTTACTGAAGACGCGGTGTAGCTCACAGTCGCAGCTCCACGGGTTACCTGAGGAGAATACAGTGCAACTCAATAGACCTTGTATAACACGGGCGTGAAGTCCTGTCCTGTAGGGTTGCAAAACTTCCAGTTAATGGTTTTCTATGGCAACATGTCTGTGGAAATGTCTCACGTATTCTCCACCAGCTTAATAAATCTGCCTGCCCCATCACCAAATCTTCAACCAACAAGGTCGACAAAGGATATAAATTCTTCAACGAATTTATCCACAAGTATCAAGGTAAGAAAGTTTTGCTCAGGAGTAGTTCGCTAATACTAGTTGTTGTTAGCCTTTAAGTAAGTCTTTATTACCTTGATAGTTGTGGATAGATTCTTCATGGAATAATTTATATCGATCGATGTGAATGTCTGTGTCAATAGAATAATTTTATAAGTAAAACCAACCTAACTGATATCACCACTGCTGCTGAGAAAATAGTCCCTCAAGGTTAGCTTTATTCAACACAGACATTCACATCGATAGTCTGGCATTATAATTCTTTTGCCTCGGGTGCACTGTGGAGTGGGTAAGACTGTTTTTAGTTGCAGGCTACCTGTGGCCATTGACCTGCACTAGCCTAGCACCAGCAACCTCTCCAAATACAAGGACTGGCTAGAATATTTAAAAAAGTGTCTCCACGCATCTCCAACACTCTGGCTCACTAGGAAATGAGACCCTATGTCCACAATTCCGAACTGTCCCTTTAAGAGAATTCATCCTTGGGTAGGACTCTTCATCTAGGCTATTTATGAATGTTGTTGGTTGTGATTGGAAGGGACAATGTGAATGCTCAAAATTGTATTGAGAGCATCTGGAAAAGTCTATTGCATCATAAATATGAAGTATGCAATGGATGTCAGTGAAACAAACACAGCCATTACACACCCGAGAGCTGAATGTGAGTAGCGGTGGTGTGCAGACTGATGAACGTCTTAAACTTCAGGTTGTGCATGTTGTTTCCCTCCAAAGCTAAAACAGCCAGACTGTAGAGAGGAGCCAGGGCATCACTGTCAATCTGTGAGATATTGTTGTAACTCAGCTGCAGCACCTACACAAGAGAAGAGCTGGTGTCATGGACTACTATGAACACAGTATGTACGCAGTATGAACACAATATGTACACAGTATGTACACAGTATGCATAGTATGTACACAGTGTGTACACAGCAAGTAAACAGTATGTACAGTATAAGTTGTGAGTGGTGTGCACCTCCAGGCCTGGCAGCATGTCCATACTGCCCTGCTGTACCACACTCAGTCTGTTGTACTGCAGATGAAGCTGCCTCAGTCTGGACAGTCCCTTCAGCACACCGGGGCCTACCGCCTCCAACTGATTGTAGCTCAAGTCTAACTTCTCCAGGCTGTCCAGATTCTCAAAGCTGCGAACAGTGGGTACATACATGGTTAGAAAATCTAACTAGAATAACCAATAAATAATAAGATTATAATATAATTAGATCAGATTTTTGGTGTGTTTACATAAAATGCACAAGAAACTCTTTCATTTGCTGAAGTAACTGTTTATATGACCTTTCAATAATCTGATCCAGAAATAAGATAATAATTCAATTTTTGGCTTTCATATACTAGTAAACATTGACATACACAAGAAAGTTATATGTTATGTGGTAAATTGTCTTTTTCAACAATCAGTAGCAGGGAGATTTGTTTAGTTCTCTCTTAAAGGGACAGTTTGGAATTTTGGACATAAGACCTCATTTCTTAGTTAGCCAGAGTGTTGGAGACATGTGGATGTATTTGGAGAGGCTGCTGGTGTTAGGCTAGCGCATGTCAATGGGTATAGTTAACCTGCCACTAAAAAAAGTCTTACCCACTCCACAAACCACCCAAGGCAAAACAATTATAACGCCAGACTGTTGATGTGAATGTCTGTGTTGATGTGTTGATTGAATAATTTTAGAAGTAAAAAGTAAAACCATAGACTATATGAATAGACTAAATGAGTGTGACGTCACCCATAGCGTTCAGTGCTACTCAAATGAGGCTCCCGATGCCACAGTTACAGGAGCAAATTTGGAGCCAGACTCCATATTTGGAAATCTGACCGTGAGTATCATAGCAACCACAAGAGCCAATCATGATTGAGGTCTCGTTAAATGTGCCTGCCTACTTACGGCGACCGGTGATACTCTACTCTGCACCATTCAGCATGAACTGCTGTATTTCGGTGATTCTTGAGAATAATAAGGTAACTTTTAGCTTTTATCATCAAACTTTAAATAGTAAGTTTAATTCATTGAGTTATGTTATGTTCTGTTACGTGCGAACAACAATAGAGTTGGCAATTTAACGAAATTCATAATTTACTTTATGCTAGTTAAGATTCTAGTAATGTTAGCTATTGTAGTTGTTTGAGATATTTTGTCATTTTATTTCAAAAATGGTCAATCGGGACAGGAAAGTGGGAAGGGATTGACAGCTAGCTGTCAATCATACCTGTTGCTAACGCTAGGTGGCAGCGACCTCGAGGAATGAAGGCATCTGATTGGTCTGTTGTTTATGTTCATATTTTCTATCTAGATTTAAGAACAAAACAGCAAAATTAAAAATTCAGGATCATGTGTCGCAGGTTTATGCAAACATTTTAAGACCAAAATGACAAGAATCAGTGCAGCAGTTACGGAGAGAGGGGTGATAAGATCCCAATGTAAGTCAATGGGAAAAAGGGAGAGAAGGAGCCGGAAAAGCCTTCTGGCTCAATTCCTATTTGGCACGCGGCAGCTAACGCTTTAGCTATGTCCACTCATATATACGGTCTTGGAGTAAAATCAACCTTGCATTTGAAGGATTTATGTCTGAGCAGCAGCAGCAGCGAGTTGTACTTTCTGATAGAAAACTTGACAGCGGTGGACTGATATATGAGAAAACAGTCCCTCAACATGCAACAATTCATGCAATGCAAGGTTAGTTTTCAAACATTATTCTATTAACCCAGACATTTACATCAATAGCTTTGGGTAATAATAGATTAGCTTTGGGTATTTTGTGGAGTAAGAGTTTTAGTGGCAGGCTAACTATGACCATTGACATGTGCTAGCCTAGCACCAGCAACTTCTGCAAATACAAGGAATGGATGGAATTTTTAAAAAGTGTCTCCACGCGTCTCCAACACTCTGGCTAACTAAGAAATGAGGTCCTACATCTAAAATTCTGAACTGTCCCTTTAAGTGTTGATGTACCTGTTTGCAGGTATCCTCCGTAAGTAGTTGTGCTCCAGCCGCAGTTCCTTGAGCGCTGTCATGCTGGAGGAGAAGTCCACCGGGACAGTGGTGAGCAGATTCCAACTCAGATCCAACCTTTCCAGGAAGGACAGAGAGAAGAACGCCTACAAAGAAGAACCAGGCTTATCACTGCAGCCAGATGGACTATAAACTTTGAACAATTCCATACTGGTTCAATCTAAAGGCTTTTCTATGTATTTTTGCAGACTTATAACATACAGAGATGTTATTAATCAAAAAAGTTCATTTATGTTATAATTTGATGTTTTGCTTCTTAAAATGATTATCCAATCAGAAAGCAGAATGAATCTCATATGAGTTTCTGCAATTGGGTTGCCAGTTTCAATGCTGAAAACCAGTTGGTAAAAAATCCTCACTACCTAAACCCCAGCATCTACAGACAATCATGAATCAGTCCTAGTGCAGCCTCAGAAAGAATTTTGAAGGTTCTGAACTTTCACATGAGACATGGCCTATGTACGTACAAGTGCATTTAAAGCTGTATTACTGCACTGTTACATTTTCACCACTTTCTAGTATACAGAAAAGTGCTCCAGAGGTGAACCTTGGGCCATAAGTATTGGATCTTGCTGACACCGAGGTCGAGTACCCGTAGGGACCACAGGCCGACGAAGGCATGGGTGCCGATATCAGTCAGGTTGTTCCCTCCCAGCTTCAGGAGCCAGGTGCCGTGAGGGAGGCCCCGGGGCACATGCACAAAGCCCTGGTCTTGACAGTCCACCAAATTAGCATGCTCATAACACACACACCGCACTGGGCACACATGAGAACTCAGGGAGTATGGGTGTGGGTATGAAACAGTCAGGAGAAAGACGATGAGAGAAAGAGGAGGCATTCTTCATCCACACCAGGAGGATGGAGAAACGTTCATGCTATAGAACAGCAGCTGGAGCAGAAGTGAAGATTAGAGCTGCGTGTAGCCTTCTTTCCCTTTGTGTAATTTAGTGCATCTGAAAAATATCGAAATGTATTTCAGTTGTAAATACATCTCTATATTTGCACAATGTTGTACAATGGAAACTTGCGGATCTTTGAAGTTTTACAGTATGGTGACTGAAACATGCAACCAAATAAACAAACAAACAAATAAATAAATAAATAAATAAATACATAAACAGATTAATACAATGAAATCTACAGTGAATCTACAGTGATAAAGACATAAATCCCTTGCTATTGTAACATGCTTGTCTTTATGTAATAGGTCATTAGAGGCAGGGATGACAAGACAAGATTACACTGGTTAAGTGTGTCTGCCAACACAGTTTTATAGTAATATGTTTAGTATAAAACAGCAAACATGAGTGATAAGATATACAAAAAAATACAGGATAATCGGTTGTACTTGTTTTGCGCTGTTGCTACTGACTCTGTTCCAGTATGTTGGAACTAAATCTCATGAGTCTACCGGTCCCTAGGAGAAGAAAGATTGCTGGTATAAAACATAACCTCTATGTAAAATCACATCAAACCAAAAATACATGTATTGACAAATTGGCAAAAAAAAGCAACTTAATTATTATTGTTTTACATCATAATAGACATAAACTGTATCTTTGTACAATAAATAAATGTTATAACTTAGGTCTATCATGTGTGTAGCAAAGTATCAAGTAACTATGTAGCAAGTGTTTCCTAAATATATGTATACATTTCTTTTTCAGTGGACCTATATTATACATAGGATAAGACACACTCCCTTTTAAAAACTCACCAGTTTTGCAGAAGAAAATTCCATGTCCATTCTGTAAAATAAACACAGGTAGGCTGTATTTTTCAGGGCAGTATTGATGGTGAGACAGGCTGCTTTTGTGATACAGAGAAAGTACGGCGGCCGATGTCATAATCCTCTAATCCCTCCATCACCAAATGTTCCTGTTAATGCTTGAAACTCTGGCAACTGCTGCTTTCATTATCATCCTGTGTGTGGCTGTGTGCCTCCCATCATCTTTGGGTATTAATTGAAAGTAAAAGCAACTAGCTAGCAAAAATAAATACAAAACTGAAAAGCAGGAGGCTGAGACAGCTGTCTTGTTGTTGGATTCCACATGCAAGTGGTCCTGTGCAAGACTTATTTGAGTTAAATTTGTCCTGCCCCTGTACAGATATTTTAAGTAGCTCTTATGGTCAGTCTGCTGTGTCTGTATCTAATGAGAAAGCATTTCATTGACTGATTATCAGTAAGTGCATGTTAGTATGCTAGGGCCGCACTGGTCTCTGAAGAGTTCTGAAAAGTGCTTATAAACTCAACAGTGAAAAATTAGGATGCTTAGATTACATACAATAAGTGAAGAATAACTTGCTTACAATTAACTACCGTAGTTTTGTTTTTCATCATTTTAATCAGGTGCAGTGCCTTTAACAACAAAGTTTTGACTAAAATACTGGACATTAAGATATAATTTCAGGGCAACATCACAAGGGTTGCTTAGAGGTTTCAGATACTAAACTTCAGTTACAAGAAAATTTCTTTAAGGGTATTTTGTTTGACATATCGTCCTATAGCCTAAGCTAGTCACACTGCTTCACTCACAGTCATGGTGCAATTACTGCCTTGTGAAAGTCCACTTTTCTAGATTGCTGCATGTTTAATCAATAATTAAGTAATCAATGTAGACTAAAATAGGATACCAAGTTTCTAGTAGTCTTTAGTTATGTGGCCATACCGGCTTGTCAAAGCCTGATCCTGTCAGATCTCTGAAGCTGAAGATAACCAGCGCGGGGCCTGGTTAGTACTTGGATGGGAGACCACTGAGAATTCCAGGTGCCACAGTGGGGCTCCAGTGGCAGAAACTGGTGTTGTGTCCTTAGGCAAGGCACATCACCCACATTGCCTAGTATGAAAGTAGTATGAAAGTGGTGTGTCCAGGACTCTCTTGAAAAAGAGATTAGTAATCTCAGTGGGATATTCCTGGTTAAATAAAGGTTAAATAAATACATATATAAGTAAATAAATAAAGTGTTAGTGTACTTAATGAAATGTTAATTCAAATGACTAGTCAGTTCAGCAGATTGTGAATGGTGTGAGTCCAGTGTGCCTCTGCACCTGGACAGTCTCCATACAGACCAGTGTTTACCTTGTGAGGGCTTCCCCAGCTCCACACAGTACCTCCTCTGTGTGTGAAACCAGAGAGGGCAGCATTCCTCACCCTTACCTTCAAATAGAGACTCAAATAGTTGAAGAAATAATCCAGGGTCCCACAGGGAATGAAAGCCTATCTGCGTCAAGGTGGACAACAGTGTCTTTGTGCAGCCATGCTAATGCCCACAGCCTCAGCAGTCGACTCAACAGTCGACAGTTTCCAAGACGAGAGGAGTGCTTCACTAGGGATGAGAATGATGGAGAATAACCATATTTACAACAGTGGGATACAGAAGCTTCCTCTGTGGACTAGCATCATAACAAATGGATGACAGTGGAATATGAATCTCAACATTGGATTACATTTGCAGACAACAATTGCCTGGGAATATCAGCACCCACCATGATGTCCAATGAGAAGAGGTAGGCCATGATTTCTTCTTCAGTAATTGTAGCTGAAGTGCTAACAACTAGTCATGGCTAATGTTAGCATAGCTACAAATTAGCCACTATGTTTCTCAGAGCAATCATTGGACATGAATCTGAACATGGAGAATCAAGGTGGCTACTCTTGCAAAAATGATTCCAAGTACATCCTTTTTTCTAATTAAAAAAACAGTAACTAAAAAGAAGAGCTGAGAATCACTGGGCAGTCAGTGAGTCAGTCAGGGAATAGGCAGCGTTCAACATTTAGACCACTTAACATGCTTTATTTCAGCATTCAAAATAATTAAACACATCTCAATTATTATACACATACAAAATAGGTACAGATCCATGTGCTGTTGTCTGTCTGCTCACAAACTGTTGGCTCTCTTTCTGTACATTAAAGATTTGAGGATAGATTCAGAAGTAAGGAGTCTATGGGGAATGGGAGGGGAACATGATGAAAATATATAGATCCACTTTACAAAACTTGACCGTCTCAATCTAGACATCAGAAAATTTTAAGATGGATTTTAGCACCAAAAAGGTCCCGACATTCCAACACGACCTCAACAATACAATATCACCATGTTGGATGTCAGTGGACCCTTAAGCAACAATAGCACCTTTAGATCAACTATTTTTGCTGCTGAAAGCGATCTGGACTACCCCACTGACTGCCACATCAGGCTTCCCTTCACACATATGGGCCCCTTTTCGAAAGCTGGAGGTAGCCGTAAGACATTTTGTTCTTTAAAAAAGAGGTTTCAACCCATGTGTTCTCTGCTGGTGGTTTTAATGAAAGAGGACAGGAAGGAACAAACAAGAATAAGTCCATGCCAAGTCAAAGGAGGGGCAAAAACAAACATAGCTGTCAGTTTCACCGTTTATTCATCAACACCTGAACGTGGTACATAGCATTTGGGTTCTGTCTGTTGGGACTGTCCTTTCATTCCTCTCATTGCAGTGGTGTAGAAAAATAAGTCACTTTGTAAACTCCAGAGAGGCCTATCTGGGCTTGGTGGGATGTAGGGGGAAGTACATTTTTACACTTTACAGAAGCATATATTATTTTCTTGTTGCCAGTGAAACAAAACGTCTTTACAGGATCCTTGGTGTTGTAAAAAACGAACTCAAAAATCAAGAAGAAAGTAGTGGTCCCAAACACGATGATGCCAATATTTCTGCATCAGCGCCATTTTGTTGAAGTGCAGGTTTTTAGGATGAAGGGCTTGCAAATTTCTTAATGTTATGATGGGTACTTTTGTAGAGAGATGACTGCTAGAAAAAAACAAAACTCACTCACGCACACACACAACAATAATTTCAAGTCCAGATTGCTCTTTTTACAAGAAACAGACAGGTCCCACTTCAATGCCAAACTCTTGGTCTGGAGCACCAACGTCCATAGGAGCGATATCAATAATGGGCAGGCGAGATGTTTTCGTTGTCTTGTAGTCAATGACTGTCTTGCCCCATGTTCCGGTGTGTGACTGAAAGGAAAAGAAAGACATAGCAGATTAGTTTGACACAAGGTGATTGAACATCTCAGGTAGGTTCTTTTGAGATACGTATTCCAGTATTATGCAAAATGTAGGCATATTTCCATTGTAATTTATGGCTACATCTAGTGGTGAAATTACAAACTACAATTTTATGTCTTCTCTTTTTAGACAGTAAAAAGTTAACTCTGCAAGAACACTTATTAAGGTGGGTCAATTGTGATCTGATCCTGAAACATTATGCTATTTTGGATTATATTGTCATATTGTGATTCAAAGTTTTCCTGTTTTACTCCTATTGGCCAGTGCCCGGCAGGTGGATTTAACCAATGAGTGAAGTGTGAATTTTCAACTTTATATTCTTCAGCACATTTTTGTGGCCTCTACAGGGTCTTCTAGCATAGAGAACCGTGTTGCTGCTTACCGTGCATCCGTCCTCCAGAACACTGTAGGTGAAGCGGCTGTTGCCTTCGGCTCTGATTTCAATCTCATTGGAGCCCTGAAGGAGCAGGGCCTTCTTGAGGTTACCAGCAGCAGCATCCATGTAGGCCACGCTGTTCTTGCAGTGGTAGGTGATGTTCTGAGATGCCTCGGTGGACATGAGACGCAGGAAGGTCAGCTGAATGTTGACATCCTCTGGCTGAGAGCCTTCGCTGCCATACTCGAACTGTGAACACAAGAGCAGTAATGCCATTGGTCAGATAAAAAGTCTAAAAAGAAGACTGTGAAGAAAATAATGAGATGCAGTAGTACCTGGAAGCCATCATTCATGGTCTCGCCAAACCAGACGTGCTTCTTCTCCTTGATGTTCTTGCTCACATACCAGTTCTTCTTGGCCACCTCAGACTGACTTGGTGATACGCATGTCTCGCCTGTCTCCATGTTGCAGTAAACTTTGATGGCATCCTGAGTGCAGCCCTGGTCAGGGTCGATCCAGTAGAAATCTAAAATAATGGAAAACGTCAAATCATGCTATATTATCTGCTACATCCTGACAAAATCTTAAACATTTGTAGTACTCACCGCTCTTCCAGTCTGGGTGGCACATCTTCAGGTCACGGCAGGTTCTAGCAGGGTTCTTACGGGTTCCGTCTGGGCTGCGGATCTGCTCGATTTGCTGACTCAAGCTCTTGAGGGTGCTGTCCACTTCCAGGTCACGGTCACGCAGAACATTAGCATCGTCAGCACGGAACATACGGAAGGGATCAGGGGCCTTCTCCTGAGGCTGGGCAATGAAGCCGAGGTCAAATCCACCACCAGAAGCACCTGGGGGTCCAGGGGGTCCAGGAGGTCCAGGAGGACCCTGGGATAGGAGACAAGAAAGTGTTAAGTATAAATTAAATTACTTTTAATAACTGCACTCCAGTTTGTATGACTTTCACTCACAGCAGGTCCCATCTCTCCAGAACGACCACGAGGTCCTGGAGGTCCAGTAGGTCCAGGGAGCCCACTCATACCATCTTTGCCAGCAGCGCCAGCAGATCCAGCAGGGCCCTAAAGATGACAGTTAAAAACACTGAGTCTCCTCTCTAACAGTCATGAATATACAACTTCAGCTAATTTCATTAACTTACTCTAGGTCCGGCAGGTCCAGCTGGTCCAGCTGGTCCTTGCTCTCCATTAGATCCCTTGATTCAAAGAGAGATCATTTCAGAGAATGCTCTATGTGATGTTTGGTCTATATGAGCACTAGAATTTTAACTCACAGCTGGTCCAGGAGGTCCCTGCATGCCAGTGAATCCTCTATGTCCCTTCATACCCCTCTCACCAGCCTCTCCGGTCTCTCCCTTGTCTCCACGGGCTCCAGCAGCTCCCTGTTTGGATAATTAAGAGTTTAATTTCATATATGTTTGGCATTCAGTGGTAGACATGCTTTTGCCAAGTTACTTACAGCAGGGCCACGAGGTCCAGCAGGGCCAGCGGCTCCAGCAGGTCCAGCAGGTCCCTGTCACCATAAAGATGTATATCAGTTATCAACTTTATCAAAAAACATGTACAGCCCTGAGGATTGTCTTGACACATACAGACTCTCCACGGTCGCCAGTCTTTCCAGCTGGTCCAACAGGTCCAGGAGCACCAGGAGGTCCAGGAGCACCAGGGGCACCAGCAGCGCCGCTCTCACCACGATCTCCCTGATAGCAAAATAAGTATATATAAAGTAAATTAATCAACAATCTTAAACTCTTTGTTCACTGTGCGCTGTGTTGGACTTACCTTGGGTCCAGCAGGGCCATCACGTCCAGCTGCACCCTCGTTACCTGGGGATCCCTACAAACAAATATAAGGTCAATTAACAATAATGTATTCAATGATAAATGTATTCAAAGTTTGAAAAAGAGTCTATACCTCACGTCCAGGCTCACCGGGAGCACCAGCAAGCCCTGGGGGTCCCATGGGTCCTGGAGGTCCACGCTCACCACCGGGGCCAGCAGGTCCTTGCTTTCCAACCTCTCCCTATAGAGAACAACATCAGTATCAATATTTCTGCCTCTCTGTGACTAACATCCAATATTCTAGGTAACTTACAGCGGGTCCAGGCATTCCAGGGAAACCTCTCTCTCCTCTCTGTCCGGGGAGACCAACAATACCACGCCCTCCACTAATACCCTGAGGACCAGGCAGACCAGAACTACCCTGGAGAGAAAAGAGAGCGACATAAGAATCTAAACCTGCTAATTTTCAGGAGATAAATAAAGGAGGATTAGCAATATTATTGAAGAACTTACAGGAGCACCCTCAGCACCAGGGTTACCCTTTTCTCCAGGGGCTCCAGGAACACCAGCGGGACCGACCTCACCAGTGCGACCAGCAGGACCAGTCTCACCGCGATTTCCTTTGGGTCCTTCTTTGCCAGCGGGTCCAGCAGGTCCGGGAGGTCCAGAGTTGCCCTAATCAATTGAGAGAAGTTGACCAATTGATTTTAAAACACTGGCATAAGTAAAAAGTAAGGAGCTTCAACAAATCCATATAACCAACAGAACTTACAGAGGGGCCGGGAGGTCCAACTCGGCCAGCAGCACCAGGGAAACCGGTAGCACCCTAAAGGAAAATATTAGAGAGACGCTTATGACTTATTAAACAATACAATATATTGTAATAACACACCCAACTAAAACTCTAAGAGGAGAGTTGAAGTAAGTGACTTACAGGAGGTCCAGCAGGTCCACGGGCTCCTTTAGGGCCAGTGTTTCCAGCAGGACCCTGAAAGAGTAATTATATGTTAAGTCTAATGTGATATGTATCAGAGGCTTCAGATTAGTCAGAACTCTCAAACCTGAGGTCCTGGGGCACCAGTGGGTCCAGCAGGTCCTGGGGCACCAGCATCTCCCTTAGCGCCATTGTCTCCAGACTCTCCCTTAGCACCAGGCTGTCCATCAGCACCCTAAAGAAGCAAAGTAAAAGTTTGCCCAAGTTTGACTTTAATCAAGATAAAAAAGAATATAAATGAAAATTCACTAACAGGAGGTCCAGCGAAACCAGCTGGTCCAGGTGGTCCAGACTCTCCACGCTCACCCTAAATGAAATAAAGAAGAATCAGAGAACCTGCAGCATTATCTAAATTTGTAAACAAAAATTGCTATTTATTTTGTACATACAGGGGCACCACGAGCTCCAGAGGGTCCAACAGGTCCAGCAGGTCCAGGCTCTCCCTTGTCTCCACTGGCACCAGCAGGTCCAGGAAGTCCAATAGGTCCAGTCATACCACGGACACCATCCTTGCCAGGGGCACCATCAGCACCCTTTGCTCCTTGATCACCCTAATGGAATAATTTCATGTGTTGAAGAACTAATTCTGAAGAGCTCATTCATGTAATGAGGTGTTTGAGAGGGAATACACTGAGCCCTTACTCTGTCCCCTTTCAGTCCAGGAAGTCCAGCAGCACCACGCTCACCAGGCATTCCCTGCAGTCCGGGGGATCCTTGGGCTCCGGGAGAACCAGGGGCACCAGCATCTCCCTTGAGTATTAAGAGACAAGGACATTACTCATAAGTTTTATTAAATTAACCTGAAAAATAATACTATAAATTGAAATCTTACCTTAGCACCATCATTTCCAGCAGCTCCAGGAGCTCCACGAGCACCAGCAGGTCCGGCAGGACCAGGGACACCACGCTCACCAGGGAATCCTCTGTCGCCCTGAGAAGAACACATCAAACTGTTAAGGAAGTTCAGAAAAGGATCTTTTTGCCATCACAACTGTGGTTTCACAAAGTGAACCAAAGATTGAGCTGAGACAGAAGTTACTTACTCTGGATCCAGCGGGTCCTGGGGCTCCAGCTTCTCCAGGCACACCCTACAAAGATACAAGAGGACATTGATACAATTTCGAAAAGTCACCTTTTGATATTTAAGTAAATAAAAATAATGGATAATACCTGCTCTCCAGGCTTGCCAGTCTCACCAGTAGCACCCTGAGGTCCTGGAAGTCCCTGGAATCCAGGAGGTCCAGCAGGTCCTTGCTCTCCTCTCTCACCAGCAGGACCCTAAGCGAGAACAATAAGAACCATCAGTAGCTGCACATACTTTAATAGTTTGCATTGATCCATGGTTTAATTCACTTACAGCAGGGCCAGCAGCTCCCTGAGCACCAACATCACCATCCTTTCCAGGAGCACCCTATATATATATATAGAAAAGCACATTTTAATATCAGTGATCTATTATTCTTTTATTCTTTTGCAAAAATAACTTCATTCTAATGAAGAAATGCTGAAACTTACACCAGGTCCGGTAGGTCCCATTCCTCCTCTCTCACCAGGCTTTCCGGCCTCACCCTAGAGAGAAAGTGCATGTTAGTACTGATTCCTTTGGTCAAAATTTTTTGAAAACTTAAGCATCACATGAGCTACTCACAGCAGCTCCCTTGGGTCCGGGGAATCCCATAACTCCAGGCTGGCCTCTGGCTCCAACAGGTCCTGGGGGTCCAGGGCGGCCATCTTGTCCAGGGGCTCCCTGTGAAAAAAATCAACATTGATTTCAGTCTGGGATAAATCACAGTACCATGCTCTTCTTCGGTATGTTTGTGATTATGGACTCACAGCAGGTCCTGTCTTTCCATCAGGTCCAGGGCTGCCAGGGCTACCAGTCATACCCTTAGCTCCAGGCAAGCCAGGCTCACCAGTGCGACCAGGCTCACCTGTAGAACCTTTGGGTCCAACCAAACCGGGGGCACCACGCTCACCAGTGACACCCTATTAAAACCAAATATGGGCATATATGAAAATAGGGACAAGTGGGAAAAATTAGATAATAAATATGTGTTAGTGTAGTATCTATAACTGACCTTGAGACCAGCAGGGCCATCAGCTCCAGGAAATCCACGACCACCAGGGGCACCCTGAAAAAGAGACAAACATGGACTGTGATGAGCACATAGGAACATAATGAATTATTCATAATTCATCATTCCTAACTTCACTTCTAAAATTCTGAACCTACAACCTAGATTTATTTAACATAATTTACAAAAGGACTGGACTGTATGTCTAAATGTACGTTGATGTACTGACTGATCTGTCTCTCTTGAAAAAGCAATTACTAGTTAAATAAAGGTTAATTTAGAACAAATATTTCTCATTTAGGCGGCACGGTGGCTGAGTGGCAACACTCAGGCCTCACAGCAAGAAGGTTGCGGGCTCGATCCCCGGGTCGCCGGGCCTTTCTGTGTGGAGTTTGCATGTTCTGCCCATGTCTGGATGGGTTTCCTCCGGGTGCTCCGGTTTCCCCCATCAACCCAAAACATGCCCGCACCCCTATGAACTAACATCAAGGACCATGTTGTCCACCCTCCTGTGGGCTCACCACCTGCAGAGGGGTTCATAGGGGGGGTCAGGTGCTATGAGTATTGGGCAGCACGCTGCCCCGCGACCCAGCCGGATTAAGCGGGAGAAGATGGATGGATGGATGGATGGATTTCTCATTTACTCCCACAGGGCGGCACAAGAGAGCCTGCCCTACTTGACTGATCTAGTAGCACTGGCTAATTAAAATAAACTGACAGCATATCAGATACGTACTCTCTCTCCGGGGGCTCCACGACCTCCAGCAGCACCAGGCTCACCTCTGGCACCTCTTTTGCCTTCCTCACCAGGAGGTCCTGGGGGTCCCTGAGCTCCAGCAACACCCTGGAAATGCACACACAATGTAACAATGCAGTCATGCATTGATGCATACTATTATACTCAATATGAATAGTGCTGTACTTACAGCCTCTCCCTTAGCACCAGGCTCTCCTTTGGCTCCAGGGGCACCAACATCTCCCTGAGGACAAACAAAAGTTATCAAACATGTAACAAAGCAAATGTAAGTTCCACCGGGTAAGACAAATTTAAGCTTTACTCACAGTGTTACCCTTGGCTCCGGGGGCACCGACAGCACCCTGAGGTCCAGGAGGCCCACGAGGTCCGGGGAAACCAGGAGCTCCAGCAATTCCAGGGGCACCCTGAAGAGGGCAGCATACAACAACATAATCTTACTGCAATATTGCATAATTGTTTCTTTTTCAGTCAGACTGCTCACTGTCACTATTGCAAACTTGGCTTAGGTGCTTGAATTTAGCTATTTGAACTGAATCACTTACAGCAACTCCCTTAGCTCCAGGGGCTCCATCAGTTCCGGGGTTTCCCTTAAAGAAGAAGAACACTTTAGCTTTTAGCGTTTTGTGTTTACATGTTTGATGGCACATTGGGAAGCACAGTAATGATGGCTGTAACTTACAGCAGGGCCAGCAGGGCCAGCAGGTCCAGGGTTACCGGCCTCTCCACGGGCACCAGCTGGGCCTTCGGGTCCACGAGCACCCTGAGCTCCAACATCACCCTGAAAGAGAAGGACAAGTTACACTTAAAATACATTATTTATCCCATGGGACAAAGACACATAGGATTATGACACACTAACAAAACAACCACAAAAAAATGATGTGTGACACAAAGGTCAAAATTAGGTCAACCATTCAGACACAGCAAAAATCACAATACTGGCCATTATCATGGGTAAATTACATAATAATTAGGAGCCTAAAATACATTGTCCCTAAAAATACCTTGGATCCAGGGCCACCAGGGAATCCAGGGGGTCCAGCGGGGCCAGTGGGGCCCTAAAAGATGAGACAGAAAAACAGTCAATACAAATGACAAAATCATATTAGTGTTTACATTTGTGAAATGCTCTGAACACTTACTGGGGGTCCAGCAGCACCAGCGGCACCATCGTTACCACGAGCTCCCTACAACATAACACAAATTACAGTAAATTATCATACTGTAAGAAAAGATGAATAAACCTATTTAGGAGTCATATATATTATATTTCTTATGTTTAAGCATGCGTTTATTCTTTACTATTTTTTACTGTTATACTGTTGTGTACTCACAGCAGCTCCATTAGCGCCAGTGCGGCCCCTCTCGCCAGGAAGACCACGAGGTCCCTGAAGAAGAACAACTGGAAGTCAGACTCCAAACTGAGAAAAATGACTGTTCAAGATGGCAGCAGTGTGGCTACTTACCATAGCACCAGGAGTACCATTCTCACCAGAGGCTCCAGCTTCTCCCTATATATAGGTATGAACATCACATTAATTATTCAAATCAGTGATTTATACTTATCTGTATGTCTGTATGTATCTGTATGTCTTTCTAGTGTTAGGTAATTATTTCATGGTTAATGGTACAAATGGTAAAGAATTTAGTTTTAGTATATGTTTTATCCATATAAAGGATAATATCATTTAAATGAATATGTCATACAGTCATGGCAAACAGTAGACACGGAGTGTATTGTTTAACAACAAATGCCAACATCTGGTTTAATACAACACTTCACGCCTTAGGTAAATAAGGCCATTCTATTATCCTTTTGTTTTGTTTTATTTTTTAATTCTGGCTCAAATAAATGCATTAATATAGTAAATATTAATAAAAGTTTCAGCTTTCAAAAACTAGCAATTGGATCAAAACTGTTTACACTTAACTCTATGTGTCTTTATTCTCAGCATAAAAGTTTCACTTTTGTTACAGTTTTTGTCAGTTGTGAACCTGCTTTAAGAGAACTTATATCTAGGGGCTTCTGCTTGCTCAAAATTGGGCCTTTTTGACACATGATACCTACTTTTGTGTGCTACCAGTTGTATTTTGGCTCTTGATACAGCCAAAGTTTATATGCAATAGCTCAGCATATATATAGCTCAGGATATATATAACACAACCATACCTTGGGTCCAGCAGGGCCAGTGTCTCCCTTAGCACCATCAGCACCACTGAATCCCTACAGAAACAAAACCCAAACTATTGGCATACGTTTCATTGTCAAGCCAAATGTGCAGCTGGCACTAGGAAGACACTCACTCTGTGTCCTTTGATTCCGGGCAATCCTGGAGTTCCGGGGAATCCACGAGCTCCCTAAACACATGACACTTAAATAAGTTTTTTCCATTGTCATGGTTTTGATTGTCACATATGAATCATTTATTGAAATAACCTGAGAGCCAGCGGGTCCACGCTCACCAGCACGGCCAGGTTTGCCAGACTCACCCTAAAAACACAGTAGGTGAAGTTTCACACATGCAAAAAGGAACTGATGATGACAACAATTGTACTATTGATATGTTCTTACATCCTCTCCGTTCTTTCCAGGAGGACCAGCTGGGCCACGTGGACCCATGGGACCCTAATAAAATAAAAAGATGAGGAGAATCAGGACACAAGATAACAAGCACAAGTATGTTTTTATCAATGAGATACTCACAGCAGCTCCAGCCTCACCAGGCTCACCAGGGGGGCCAGTAAATCCTTGAGGTCCCTGTAGGGAAAGACAAAGACCATTATTACCAGGACAAAACGATATACTGACAACACATAGTATGCTCTCAGATGAGATAAATATGATAGAGATGAAGCATTTTATGTGTATTTCAAATAATGTTTCTCTGTAGAAATATAGAATGTGTTTGAATGATTAAGTAAGTATAGACTATCTGCAGCAAACTGGATTTGACCTCCCTTTGAGTGCATCTCAACACCAGTTTTTTAAATAATTATTGGAAATGATTGTGTCATACAAAACATAACCCCTTGTTTCTGACTTAGACAGGAACTGGCACGTACTAAGTAAAGAGAGCTACTGTATAGCTAGAATGCTTTTTTTCCCAGATTGTATATACATTTTGAATGCTGTATCATCATTTTTCTGTTTTATTTTTGTTTTGTTTTTTTGCAGGGAGTGGTGTACTTACGCTTGAGCCAGGAGGTCCAGGGGGTCCTCGGGGTCCCATAGGGCCCTATATATATATCATAAAACCAGGTTAGTATTGTGTTT